>CANXYI011345918.1:0-10955 GCA_948208565.1 Hura crepitans | reverse complement strand
TTTATGTCAAATAGTCAATTTCATAAATTTTCATTTACTTTATTTATGTGCCTTTTTCGTTCTCATTTTCTTTACAATATTATGTCACTTATGTATCTAAATGGCCAATTCACATCTATGCACACACATCACATGTTTCGGCCATTTTAGGTTCTATAACCTACATATTCATTTGATGCCATTTTACTACCATTTCATAATACATGATCAATACACATATACACACACACTTGAAGCACACCTTTCGACCACTTCATGCTCTATACTCTTCATATTCATTTTCAACTAATTTATTACAATTTCATGCTTCATATAGACATACACATAATACCTATTAGCATATCTTAATTTCGTACACATTAATGGCCATTTCATATACATACATTCATAATACATGTTTCGGCCACATTAAATTTCTCAACATACACATTCTTTCTTCCTACATTTTGTCATATTTTCTTACATTATACATCACATTCATCATTACATCATTCATTCTCATGCATTAATAATCACCATTTACACATACTTCTTACATACACAATTCAACCATTCCTCAACCAATATTATACACATTCCATTCTCATCATGTATTCATATTTCTATCATTCATACACATTTTTACACCAAATACATCAATTACATCATACAAATACATACATTTTCATATCATTCTCATAATTCCATACAAGTTTACATACCAAATTCATCCAATGATCATGCATATGTTTCAATTTAAATTCATATACCTTTATATGACAATTCACCACTTTTTAAAGCTTCCTCTAGCCTTATTTCTCTTTCTTTTTCTCTTTCTCTTTTCTTACATACATATTTCTAGATTTTAGAAAATTCCTTAAAAATCCATATTAACTCAAAACTTCATTTTAATTACACCCATAGTCTTAAAATAACCTCTAGTTTCTATAACAAAAATAAAAATTAATTTTGACAACTTACTATTCATGGTGACACTATTCATCAAGTTGAAAATTCTCTCTTCACAAGCCTCCTTTTGATGAAATTCCACTTCTATGTGTTTATCTATGGTATGGAGGGAATTTTAGAGGGGTTAATTCCTTAATTTAGTGAAGAAATGAAGGAATTATATGAGAAGGAAGAAGAAAAATGTGAGGGATAAATATAATGAATGGCATCGGGAAAATGGAGTAAAAACGAGGAAGATAAGCTCATTTAAGGCTTTATAGGCTTGGGTACACTAGATTTAGGCTTTATGTAAGTAATCTTTAGGCCCCACTTCATTAATTCTCATTTTACGTGGCTTATTTCTTTTTAATTTTGTGTCAAACTTTATAAATTCATTGCAATTTTTATAAACCTCTAAAAATAATGATCTTGGTGTCAAAATTCATTATTTAATCCCTCATTAAGGGACTCGTAAAGTTTTAAGTCAAAATTCCATTATTTTCCTAGGTCACTATTCACTTACGAAATTTAAAAATTTTGAATAAATAGTAAATGACCTCCGAATATTAAAATTCTTTCTCTAATGGACTCATTGGACTTTTTTTATCTCAAGTTGTGCTATTTTTGGGTCATCTAGACACATCCTAGACCAATCCCAGCACAAACCCATTTTATGTCGCTATTCACATGTTTACTACCTATTATGATTTATTGGTTCTACTAAATCATTTAATTATTTTATTTTCATCATTTTCTGGCTCATCAAAGTTTTATGAGCGGTACTTGCCCTTTTCTAACCATTGTACAGTGCCCGAACCTTTAGAAAACATTATTCCTAGCTTAAAAAGTACTGTTCGTGAAATGCTATTTCACGAGCATTACAAGTGAGTTATGTTATGATATAATACAAATATGGTTTAAATGGAGAATTATACATACGAATGGTCTAAATATTTGTTGTGTGAGATTATTGGATGTACAAGAAGTATTTCATGATCTTGTTATAAATAATTGCCTTATGAGTGCATGTGAGGTTGTGTAGTCATAAAGGCATACTTGTATGGTTAGAACTTAAGATACATGCTAATCATATAGTGTGCACATGCATGGTTATACATGCATAGATAAACATGAGAAATATTATGCACTGATGATGTTCAAAGTAACATTATGGTGCTATAATTAGGAAAAAGGCATTACATGCCCATGAGTTATGATAGTTCATGTTATGGTATGCATAGATAAAGAAAGAAACATATAATTTAAATATGAAGTAAGTGCATATTATGTATACCATAAATCTTATATGGCATGAAACTTATGAATGACATATTATTATGTCCCATGATATATGAACATGCATCATGATGAATGAACACAATAATATGTCCAATAACAAGATGTTACTAGGTTTAGTCATATGTTGACCAAATCAATTATTTAAAAGCTATGTTAAGCCGTGTTAATAAGGTGAAACTAAAGGTAAATTTGATTAGTGGCCCATACGAGTAAATAACCTAGTACAATAGGTTGACCAGTCAACTAGGGGTTTTTAGCAGCTTCTAGGCTACATCTGTGCTTCTTTTATACTAGCCGACAGGTGTATGCTATATGTAACCTTTGGGTCCTATGTGTGTGCAGCCATCGAAGGGTCATATAGAACCACTGCACAATATAATTCATTTATTTATGAATTATGTGACCTTAAGGTCCTATGCAAGTGCAGCCATCGAAGGGTTCAATAGGGCCATTGAATAATATTTATCCATTTACTCATGAATTATAGGAGTGGGTATAGCTGTCGAAGGGTCCAACATAACCACTGCACAAAATAGTTCATGTATTTATAAATTATGTGACCTTCGGGTCCTATACAGGTGAAATCGCTAGAAGGTTCAATAGAACCACTACATAATATAGTTCATTTATTTATGAATTATATGACCTTAGGGTCCTATGTAGGTGCAGCGGTCGAAGACTTCAACAGGGCCACTACACAACATTTAGTCCATTGACTCATACTATACTCAGTCTTTGGACATACATTGGTAGATGAACCTTTATGTTTATGGGGATCATACTAGCCTACCCTACGTGCGATAATGTTTTCTTTAGTATAGGCTATATAACTAATGAATGATTGATAAGAATATAAATAAATTACTACATGTTTAAATATGCACCTATAGATTGGAAGTATGTATTGAGTGAATGTAAGAATGATTGTAGAGTATGTAGGCATAATATAGCATGTTGACTTAATTCATGCATTGTTTATATCTTTTATATGTAAAACTGATATGTATAAATAAAGGCTTGTGGAAGGAATGGTGATATGATGTTTGTTGGTATGAATGTTTGATTTTAAAGTTACAATGCTTTGATTAGCATTTTATATGTATGCCTTATCTTAATGTGCACACTTATGATATATTCTTGAATGTATGTTCTCTTAGGTGTTTTTATATACACATATAACTTTATATGACAAATATGACTTGTATGTAAAAGAAGTAATAAAATGTATTGCATGAGAATAAAATTGTGTATTGTATAACATAGTAAACTTGGATATATTGCTAAGGAAATTTTGCTTAGTACATCAGTGGTTTTGGACGAGCAGGTTCTTATGGATCCCAGAGATGAGTAGTTGCTAGTTAGAGGCATTGGTGATAAAAAAACTCGAAGAAGTAAAGACTAACTATATAAATTACTAGTTTCACATATAAAGCTTGATGTTTGTATTATTTCTTCAAGGACATGATGCAATATATATATATATATACATATATATATATATATATATATATGTATGTATATATGTGTATATATGTATATATATATGGTTAATTATGCTTGTGGAATTAGGTATTTGTTTAGTTTATCATGTGGATATATTAAGAATGTGTGAACTACTAAATATAAACTACTATTATATTATTAAAGGCATGATGATAATTGAGATAATGGTTTGATATAAGTGACTGTGACAGTATCTTAATTTTGAATTATGGTGATTAGAAGGATCATAGAGTGATAAGGATGGGTTGTGATATATATGAAGTGTTTTTCTATAGGATTTAAAATATTAAGAAAGTGCCTCAATCAGCCGTTATGCTGCCAGATTTTCGGCATGAGGTTAATTAACATGTTTTAGCTTCTTTAATTATGTATGTATTTTAGAGTTGAAGTTTTAAGCTTATTGAATGTAAATGTATATAAGGATGAGTATAAGAGTTGTGATGCACCATACTCGAGTTCAGTCATCGGATCAGGTAAGGGATGTCACATTTTTTCATTCATAAATTACATTCATCTTACCATTACACAATAAATCATAAGTTCATATACATGTATCACATTTAGTATACATACATAGCTGATCATAATAATGTCAACATACACACATTATGTTTATTTGTTTATATAAATATAAGACTTGATACTTTTTTCTTTGGCTGTACTTAAAAGACAACAATCTAAAACTAGATATCTAGATTACTTTGCCTTGTTGGCTCATCATATGTGCAGTGGCCCTTATAAGACCTATCTGGCTACTGCACTAGCCTAATGATGTATAGTGGCTCTATAAATATATATGGCTATTATACTAGCCTAGTGTTATATAGTGGCTTTGTGAACTTATACGACTGTTGTACCAACCTAGTCTATATATGTGTAGTGGCTTTATGAACTTGTGTGGCTACTGCACCAACCTAGGCTATATTAGCATGTAGTGGCCCCACAGGACCTATACAGCTGTTACACTAGCCTAGGGGCACCATAGTACTCTAGTAGCTACTATCTATCCCTAGTTGACTAGTCAACCTACCCAATCTAGGTTGTCTAATTATATAGGCCATCACCGTGTGTAATTATATTTCACCTATTTAAAATAACTTACAATGAGTTTTATTACCCTTTTTGGTCAACACATGACCTCATGAGAAAATTAAAGCGACTTTATTATTTCATTTACATCAACATCATGTTATGTTCATACTCATATCATGCTTTCAAACTTATCATTATAAATAGACTTGGTTTTCTATGACATAATGCCAACTCATGGCTCTTAGAAATATGCCATTCTCTTACTTCCATTGACGTATGCTTAAAGCATTATCAAGGACCCACTTAGGCCCCTTTTCGGCTATATAAGACAACATTATACCATAAGGGTTACCTTTATCATTAAACATTATTACAAGTACACATATTCATTCAAGAATAATATGATCTCATAAATCATGCACGCTTTATCATTTCCACACTTTATTTGCGAATACATATCATTTTCATCTCAATGACATCAAACATAATTCACACTCATTTCAACCACCACATACTATGGCCGCAAAATCACTAATTATAAAGAATAAATTTTACCATAATGCTCACTTTCTACTTCAATTTATAATAGCAAGTCATTCATTCACATAATCATATCAACAAAACTAAGAAAAACATTCGGCCATCCCTTAGCTTACATACTTAATGTCCACATTTCATGGTTACACATAAATCATTAATACACCATAAATAGGCCATTCAGCCACTACATAGGATGTCACACCCTCTACCCAATCCGTACACCAGACTCGAACGGAGGATGCATGCATGCAAAATGATATCTAGTCTTGTTACTCGAAATCACTTAAAATTAAAAACTTTTATATAAGAAAACATTTATTGACTTGGAAATGCACTAAAACATTAAAAACCTTTTTGACACGTAAATTGAGGTAAATATTAGGGTCATCGTGTCAAAAATCTAGCATCATAATAGCTATACTGGGACACTTTTCCAAATTTTTACCTATTTACAAAACACTTATATACATCAAACTATGCATCTCTAACTCACATGGGTCCTTCTAACCCTCCAAAACAAATTAAATAATCATATTGAGCCTGAGGCTCTCACAATCAACATTTTCACATGCATTTCATGAATTATCACACACAGGATGTGAGAAAATGGAAATAAAATTCCACAGTTAAATTATTAAATACAAAACCCCACTGCAAAATGCAAATTTAACCCAATCCCTTTAGGAACATAAGAGCACCCAACTAATAACACCATTACATTTACATCATGGCTACGATTACAAAAAGATTACAAAAATACCCATGCAGATTACAAAAATACCCACGCAGGGGTTATCTTCATGTATCTTACTTTTAGAAGCTTTGGCTCTAATCTGCTGCCCTGTTACCTATGCATCGTAAATAGGTAATGCACTAAGCTTTCGCTTAGTGATGTAATCACTTTAACTTGCAAAATGGCAAATGATAGCATATTATAAATGTTCATAACCAATTCGAGTTTAATATTATAATTATGCATCTTTCCATGATTTATATGCCATACATATCATTTTTGGTTTTAAGACCATTATCATGCATATATAGTGTCTTATATGCCAACAAGCATATTATAAGCATAAATATGCATTTAATGGCATAATTATAGAGGTATTATACACACATCAAATAATCACCATATTATGGACATAATACATTGTCTACATAAAGTATTATTCTTTAAGCATCATCTATGCCAAAAATCACCATTATAATAAATTAGCCATTTTTAAGTCATAGGGCATAGTCAATTACCATACCGAACTTATATATCACAAGGAATAGTGACATACCTATTTTTGGTTATAAGTGCCATTATATATCTCATAACTGTCCACATTAATACTTGAGACTTATACACATATAATCACTGTAAATAGGCATACCAATAATAATAAACACATTTAAGCATTCTAAGACCCATTCGAAGCCAATTGCTCATAATATGCCAAATATCACATAACAATGCCATTTAACATAAAATCTCACTTTATGCCTTTTTTAAGTCATTTTTAATCATTTAATCGATGCCCATATCCATAAGACAACAAGACAAGAATGGATAATGGAATTACTTAGGTCCAAAGGCTTTCCACATCTGAAGATGTGTAACTTAGGCCCGAAGGCTCCCCACATCCATAAATGTGTAACCTAGGCCCAAAGGCTCTTATACCACAAAGGTAAGTAAACTTAGGCTCAAAGGCTTTCATGTATATTAGCAAGTAAATCTTAGGTCCGAAGGCTCTCATGCCCATCGGCATGTAAATCAATGAACCATGGGTCTTATACCCATAAATATGCTAGTAACTGCTACAATCCTAGTTAACATGTCAACCTATCCAAACTAGGTTGTCTAACTATATAGGCATCATTAAACATGTCAATTTACCCAATTTCATATTTCATAATATAATATACCATTAAAATCACCATTGGCCTTAATGCACCTTTGTACGGCCTAAACATGAATACTTGGCCAACTTAAGCCTATTGATGTCCACTACACCCATAGGGTCCATTCCCCAAGGTGTAATGGCATCGGCATATCATTATACTAAAATGTCACATGTAAACACATATCTCGATGCAAATGTTCATATCATGGCAATTTTCCATATTTACCTACAAATAGCCATTTTATGCTTTATCATGCATGTACCACACCTATATATCCATCACATGCCATAAATCCAATTTAAGTAGAGCAATATATTGCATTTATGCATACACAACATAATTTATCAATAAAAACACCCGCATACACACTAGCACGCTTTAGAGTGCAAAAAGGCATAATACTGCTCGTTAGCATAACGAGCCCTTTTATAGCATTTTAATACTCAACACATCATTTATACATGATTCAATACACAATATACCATGGGCATGCATTTCAAGACATTAACACGCAATATGGCATTTTTGAGTTTTTACGCACATAATGCAATTATAGCTAACAATCACGTTTTCATGGTTTTTATCACATTCGAACACACTGAATTATCACATATTATGCATTTAACATGTCATATGTCACAAATAATTTTTATAGCATTTATTTCATTTTTTCAGCATTTATTAGTATTTATTTCAATTATGCCATATTACACATAATGCAATAAATGGTTAATTAAACCAATTTAAAGTGATTACACTTATGTAATAGAGTTGTATAGGACCCCCAAACTCAGCTTATGCTTTTTCCTTGCCTCAGGAGATTCGGGTTGTCGTTTCACCTATGAATTCAAATAGGTACGAAATTCAAAAAAATATATAAAATAACTTAGAGGTCGAAAAAAAATTTCAAGCCTTGATACATGCTCTATATCATCCTAAGAACCCATGAAAAATAAAATTTCAAAAAAAGAAATCTTGAAAGAGAGAAAGTTACTATTCACATTAGGTTTCTTTTTGGTTTTTCTTTTAAAATGCTCCGCTGTTCTGGACGAAATTAGTGTCCACGAACTCATTTTGAAACTCTCGTCGTTTCGAGTATAAGCTTGCTTGGAGGGTCTCTTCGAGGAGAGAAAAATCGCAAGAGAAATGAAGATAGAGAGTGGGCTAATGCTAAAGAGAAGGGAGAAGGATGATAGTGGTGTTATGCATGTGGGGGGAGGATGGAATAATTGCCCTTTATATAGTTTTCAAAAATAATATTTTTCTTTACTTCGAAAAATTTTTATAACCAATAGAGAAATTTGTTTTCCTCCATTCCTATTCCCAAAATTCTTCAAATTCAAGCCCTAAATCTTCTCAAAATCTCGTGTCTAATTTCTGACAATAACGCAAAAAATTAATCTATTTTCTGTCCTAAAAATTGGGTAAAACTAGTTTTCGAACTCAAAAAATTATGATTTCAAAGCCATTGGACTATTCGGAATATTTGAGTATCAGATTGTAATATTTTCAAATTATTTTGAGCAACTTTTAATTTATTTTATGGTTCAGCTTTGCTTGCGATACTATTCACAAAACATTGCCATAAAATCTTATTTAGCATTTTTAATCATCCGAATGACTTCGGATTGGCTTCAAACTTTACCTAAAATTCTCTTATAATTAATACTTTTCGTCAGTGCACTTAGTGCGACTCAGGTCTCAGGAAGCACTATTCATCTCGGGAAGTATTATTCATGAGAGTCAGATTTTTGGGTCATTATAGGTTGATTGGTTAAAGTTTACATTGATGATATGATTGTTAAGAGTTGAAGTGCTAAGAAACAAGCAAGTGACTTAGCAAAAGTTTTCGATACTTTAGCAAAAGTTTTCAATACTTTAAACAAGTATAAAATTAAGTTGAATCAATCATTTGGCATACAAATAGAAAAATTCCTTAGGTTCATAGTGTCTCAAAGGGGAACAAAAAACTTAGAAAAAATACAAGCCATTTTGGACATGCAACCTCTTAGAAGCTTGAATGATGTGCAAAAGCTGAATGGATGAGTAACAGATTTAAAAGGTTCATATCCCATTCATCCTAAAGATGCCACCCTTTTTTTAAGAAGCTGAGGAAAGATGGCAAGTTCACATGAGATGCTGAATGCTAGAATGCTTTTGAAGAGCTCAAAACATTCATTGTGAAACCTCTACTACATAGCAGACTGAATAAGGGTGAAACCTTGAAGATGTACCTTTCTAACATAGGGGAAACTATAACATCAATCCTAATTAGAGAAGAGGGAAGAGAACAAAATCTACTATGCTAGCCAGGTGTTAAGGGAATTAAAATTGAAAAAGAGTCAAATTGGATAGTTGTTGGTAGCACTAATGATGAGTATTAAGAAGCTAAAGCACTACTTTCAGTCACATAAAAGTACTTGTATAAATAGATTCACTGATCAAAAATATCTTTTATAAGCCCAACATTAATGGAAAAATGGCCAAATGGTCTATGAAACTCTAATCATAAAACATGCATTTTGAGTTGCGTACCTCTTTAAAAGTATAAGTCCATGTAAACTATCACAAAATTCACTAAAAAAGAGGAAGCCCTAAATTACCAATCAAAACTAAGTGAATGGGAATTATATATGAACGGTGCTTTAAATGACAAAAGAGTAGGTGTAAGAATATACATCAAATGCCTTCTGGAGCTTAGCATAAAATATGTATTAAGGATGAACTTTAAACCATCGAATAATGCTACTAAATATGAGGCCTTAAGAAAGAGCATAGTTCAATTTTCAATGATAATAGAATCGAATTGAAATAACCAAAAATTAAACTTTGAAAAATTTTCAAATCAAACTAAATTGTAGAAAATCAAACTTTAGTAAATCGAATCAATCTTTTGAAAAATGCATAAAATGGGAAATTTTAGCCTAAAATGATGTAGTTTTTTTACCAAATTTTGGTTAACCAAATTGAACTTGAAAAAATGAAATTGAACTAATTAACTAGGAGAAATCGAACTAAAATGATTTAATTTTAATTTCAGTTATAACCAAACCATACTCACCCTTATGAGGCCTTAATTATTGGATTAAGACTAGTTAAGCAAATTCAACTAGAGTCCTTAGTCATAAAAAGTGACTTTTAGCTGGTGACGAGCTATGTTTAAGGCAATTTTAAAGCAAAGAAGGCAAGCATGGTAAAGTATTTAGAAAAAAGCGAAAGCATGCTAAAAAAGCTTAAAGATAATGGGACTGCTTGAGAATAGAAGAATCCTTAACTCTAATAATGGCCGAATAGATCTTTTTGTAAAGACAGCTGCCTTCAACAACTTCGTAAAAATACAAAGGTAAGTTAAAGAAAGCAATGCCTCTCTGTTCAAAGAAGTGAAAGTGATGCAAATGGATAGAGTTGATGGATGGATTAGTCCATTAATATATTACATCTGATTAGGCAGTCTTTAAGATACAAAACATGAGGCATGAAATATCATTAGAAAGTCCTTTTACTATTCCATAATACATGAAAATCTGTATAAAAAATCCACCATCCACCTATGGCTAAAGTGCATAACTCCTAAAAAAGGAAACTATGTCCTTAGAGAAATTCATGAAAGAATATGCAGTGCTTATAAAGCAAGCAAAGCTATGAGTAAAAAAATATTTTAGACAAATATCATCGATCAATGGTATGAAAAGATGCAAAAGAGATGGTGTAAAAGTACGTTTAATGTCAAATTCATGGTAGAACCACCAGAAAGCCAAGGG
>CANXYI011345843.1:0-18000 GCA_948208565.1 Hura crepitans | reverse complement strand
TGTAGTCATGGTTAGATGATGATGACAAAAAGGTTGTTAGGCATATCTTGCCCATATATATGACCCTAAAATAGAAGAAGTAGATGAGAGTAACATATCAGTTGTGGCTAAGTTTGTTGACATTTTTCCAAAAGAATTACTAGGTTTGCCTCTAAAAAGAGAGCTTAAGTTCAGTATTAAAGTTCTACCTAGTACTACTCCACTGTCTATAGCATTGTATCATATGGTGGTAGCTGAATTAAAGGAGTTAAAGGTGTAGTTGCAAGATTTATTGGAGATGGGCTTTATCAAACCGAGTGTTTCACTATAGGGAGCATCGATTTTGTATGTTAAGAAAAAGGATGGTTCACTTCAATTATATATGGATTATCGCTAGCTAAATAAAATGATCATTAAGAACAAGTATCCTTTGCCATAGATTAATGATTCTTTTGATTAACTTAAAGGAGCTAGAGTGTCTTTATGGTAGATTTGAGATCTAGGTACTAATAGTTAAGAGTAAAAGAATTAGATGTAGTAAAAACTACTTTTAGTATAAAGTATGGTCCTTATGAGTTCTTGGTAATGCCATTTGGGCTTACCAATGCTCCTGTAGCTTTCATAGACCTGATGAACAGAGTCTTTAGACTTCATCTTGACTAGTATGTGGTAAACTTTATAGATGATATTATGATTTACTTAAAGAACAAGGAAAAGTATAAACAACATTTGAGAGTGGTTCTTTAGATTCTGAGAGAAGAAAAACTCTATATCAAGTGTAGTAAATATGAGTTTTGGTTGAGTGAAGTATCTTTCTTGGGACACATAGCATTAGTCAATGGTATTTGAGTTAATCCTTACAAGATTAAAGTAGTGATGGAATGGAAGCCACCTAGGAATACTATAGAGATTAGGAGCTTCCTAGGGTTAGCAAGGTATTACAGATAGTTTGTCAAGGGGTTTTCATTAACAGCAACCCTATGACACTATTATTAAGGAAAGATGTCTACTTTATTTGGGATGACAAGTGTCAGGAAAGCTTTGACAAGTTTAAAGCTTTATTGACAGAGACTCCAATTCTTATACTGCCAGTTTTAGGGAAGGATTTCACCATATTTAATTATACATCTCAAAATGGGTTAGGGTGTGTTATGTTGCAAGATGGCAAGGTTTTTGCCTATACTTCAAGATAGTTGAAGCCATATAAGAAGAATTACCTTAATCATGATTTAAAGCATGCAATCATTGTGTTTTCTCTAAAAATTTAGAGACATTATCTTTATGGGTAGAAGTGTTATGTCTACACTGATCACAAGAGTCCAAAGTATCTTTCTACACAAAAGGAGCTAAGCTTGAGATAGAGGTGATGGATGGAATTAATCAAGGATTATGACCGCCTAATCGATTACCATTTAGGGAAGGCTAATGTAATGGCAGATGCACTTAGTAGGAAGTTTATGGTAGCCATTAGAGTTATGCATGTTTGCCTACAACTATCGAGTGATGGTACTCTTTTGGCTGAGATATAAGTTAGACCTAGTCTGTTATAGCAAGTGAAAGATTATCAGTTTAATGACCACAAATTAATGAGTGTTATAAGTGGTATTTAAGAGAGGAAGCTGACAAAGTATAAGATTAAGGGGGATGGCTATTTGTATTATCATGATAGAATTTGTGTGCCACATATAGAAGAAGTGAAAAAATAGATTCTATAAGAAGCTCACAATGATCCTTATGCTATGTATCCTAGTAACACTAAAATGTATCAGGATTTGAAGCTTTCTCATTAGAGGCCAGTCATGAAGAGGGATAGCTCAGAGTATGTAACCAAGTGCCTTACTTGTCAGTAGGTAAAGGCGGAGCATTAAGTTCCTTCTAGGTTGCTCTATTCTATAGCAATTCCAAAATGGAAATAAGATAAAGTCATGATGGATTTTATGGTTGGGCTACCTATGATAAGGAGTAGATGTGATTTAGTTTGGGTGGTTATGGGTCGTTTGACCAAGATTGCTCATTTTATACAAGTGAGAATGACTTACTCCTTAGAAAAGCTAGCAAAGTTCTATATAGATGAGATTGTCAGGTTGTATGGAATGCCATCTTCGATTATATAAGATCGGGATTGAGGTTCACATCAAGGCTTTAGAAGAAACTTCATAATGCCTTTGCTACTCAATTAAATTTTAGTACAGCATTCCATCTGTAGACTAATGAACAATTTGAGAGGGTCATATAGATTCTTAAGGATAAGTGTGAGGGGTTGTGCATTAAAGTTCAAAGGAAGCTAGGATTGATATTTGTCCTTTATAATAATAGTCATCAAGCAAATCTTTGTATAGCTCCTTATAAGGCTTTATATGAAAAGTGCATAACACTTTTATGTTAGAATAAGCTTAGTGAAACTAAGCTTATGGGGTTAGACTTAATATAGGATGCAGAAGAAAAAGTGAAGATCATCAGAGAGTGATTGAAGGTAGCTTATGATAGACAAAAGTCATATTTAGATTTAAAAAGGAAAGAGGTGGAATGTGAAGTGGGAGATAGGGTATTTTTCAAGGTTTCACCTTAGAAGAAGGATTTAGAATTTAGGAAGAAAGGGAAGTTAAGTCCTAGGTTTCTTAGGCTATAAGAGATCATAGAACATGTGTAGCCAATAGCCCACAAACTAGCATTACCTCCAGAACTTCAATAGATCTATGACATCTTTCATATTTCCATGCTTAGGCGATACAAATTAGACCCTAGGCATGTGATAACAATGAAGGATATTGAGGTTAATCTTAACTTTTCTTATGAAATGAACCAAAGAAGTTCCTTGACAGAGAGGTAAAGGAAGTACGGAATAAAATCATACCCTTAGTAAAGGTCTTTTAGAGACGCCATGGCATGGAATAAGCCACCTGGGAAACTGAAGCACATATGAAAGAACAATACTCATAATTATTCAAACTAGGTAAAGTCGAGGTTGACATTTATTTTAATCGGAGAAGAAATGTAATGCCTAAAAAATTTTGATGTTATGAATAGTACTTCCTAAGATGTGAATAATGATTCTAAAGGCCAAAAACACTAACTTTACTAAATGCCCATACTAAATATAACACATTTATGAGTGAAATTTAATGTTAAAATGAGATTGCTTAGGTGGTTAAAAATGACTACAAAGTTTTACGGTAGTGTCATGTGAATAGTGACTTAGTTTTAGCTCAACCATAAAATATTCAAAAGTTGCTCAAAAAATTTCAAGATTTATACAACCTGATACATAAAAATTCTAGTTAGGCCATTGGCACTGGAATTGAAATTTTTAGATATCATGAAGTAATTTTTTAAAAATCAAGTAACATTAAAACTAGTGAATTGAATTGATTTTCCTTATTTTTCGAGCACCAATTTTTAGAGGAGTATGGGGCATACTAAAAGTGAATTTCATAAATAAAATTGATAATTAATTAGGCTTAAAAGAGGAAGGAAAATAAGGAAAAAATAGAGGAAAATTTTGCATTTAAATAAATAATTTTATGAAAAATATGAAAGGGGTTAAAACTTTTCAAAAAAAGTCAACATTATCCATTTGCTTTTTCCACCTCTCTTCTCTAAGGAATCTGATATGCTTTCCTCTATTTTTGTTAAATTTTCTCCCATTTTAGCCCACTTTTTCCATAATAAAAAATATTTATAGAGCCTTCACACCTTCTAGAATATAAAAGAAGTGGAACAAACTACTTGGATTTACCAGTTTACAACTCTTATGAATAGTAACCAATTTTGGTTCGGGTGAGTTTTTCTGACTTTTAATATTTTTCCTAGGTTTCACAAGTGCCTAAGAGCATCTTTATGATTTTAGATTTTTATTTGGTGCATCAGTTAATTTGTTATGAATTTTTCAAGGTTTTTGAATTTTATGTTAGGAAATTTTGACTAAAATCGAGACAAGGGGAAATCAAAGGTGTAGGCAGGCCTCAGGGTGGCATTCTAACATCCTCAACATGTTTAATTAGGATAAAATATGCATGAAACAATTATGTGAATTAAATTCCATAATAAGTTTAATATGTAATTAATGGTCATTAATGTATAATGTCATGAATGTGAGGTATTTAATAAATTATTTAACTTTTATTATGTATGATTAGGACTTTTAGAAAATGAGAGTTTAGTAGAAATCATGAGATAGGTATATTATGTAATTTTGCCTAATGTACATATTAAGGAGTAATTAAGCTATAAAAAGCTAAAAGTAGTATTTAAGCATAATGAACCATGAAATAATGATACTCAATGTTTTAGACATATATAGTAACAAATAAAAGTATGGGAATGCAATTAGAATGAAGAACATGTAATATGTGCTTATTTAGGTAAAATAGACATAATATAGAAAATGTCCTTAATTATGCATATATAGACTTTACTCATGTGTTTTAGGCATGTTTAATGTGCTTTGTATTATGTATAATGGCTATATGCTATTTATAGCTTTTTCATATGTGTGGGCCGAATAGGTCTTAAGGCTAACCATGGGTGTGACTTAAATGCTAATTTGTTTTAAAAAAGGCTAAGTGTTGGATAAAAATGAGAATTTGGTGTAAATTGGAAATGATCCTAAGTAATGCAAACAAAGAGTGTATATGTTCATAATGGAAGAGTGATTTGTTAATTTGGTTGAATGTAAACAATGGTAATGATGCACATGATTAGAAGGTATTTTAGAGCAAAAGTAACAATAATAATGGTTAAAAGGCTTAATGGCCAAATGGTTTATTAGGCCATTAAGGCTTGTATTTTGAGCTATGAGCACTATTATTGTATGTGTGGAAAATAGTCGAGTTCAGTGATCATCTTAAGTGAACCCTTAAATCATAAGCTAGGCATAGAAGTGTCGTAGTAGCTCCTATATCCCCTAGCTAAGAAATGGAATAATAGAGTTTGGATATCTTGATATGAATGCACATCTTAGTCTAGTTCAGTGATCGTCTAATGATCGAACTGGGTAAGGGATTAACACCTTTTGTGTTCCCTTTCTTTTTCATTTTTCCTCTCTTAAATTAACCATTTATTTACTAACCAAATATTTTAAATTAACTTTCATAACCTCTTCATGCTTATTCTGGTGAGTGAAGACCAAAAATAAGCCTAATTTGGGAGGAATCCTCTCTTAGTGAATAGTGCCAAAAGTTTTTGTAAGTGTTCTTTCTTTTAGTTTTCTATTTTTTAAGGTAGTATTTGATGCCAAATAGATAATTCAAGGTTCAATTTTAAGTTCAAAATTAATAGAAATTTATTTGGAATTTTCTAACATGAAAACCATTATGTTTATAAAGAAAGAGAAGGTATTAATAGAGAAAGAAAAAAATAAGGCTTGAGTAGTGATTTTGAAGTACTTTGGAGTTATTTGTAAGTGAATTTATCAAAATATGTATTTAATTCCATTTATTTATTCACATAAAGTGTGTGTGCATATGTATGGAATATTTGAATTATGTATACATGTGTGTATCTATGTGTAAAGAATACATGACTAAGGTAATTAGAGTTGTATACACATGCATGACTTAAGAAAAGAGTGAGAAATGAAGTGCATATGTGCGGGGGCTTAGTGGCTAAATGGTTATAATAAGGGTGTGTGTACACCTATAAATGAGGTTAATGGGGATTAATGTGTAAATAACCTTAATTGTATGTTGTGAAAATAATTGAGTTTAGGAAGTAATAGTAAATAAGGTATATGAGTGCTTTGATGTGATGGCTGAATGATTCACCATATAGGGATGACTAGATGTAATTGAGTTTGAGTTTAATTTATGTACTTTTAGTCTTGGTTAGATATAGTAAGCTTAGTTTAATTGAGAAACCTAAAAGATATAGCATTGATGTGGAAATTTGCTTAGTGGCTAAGTGGTATGTTTTAAGGGTTTATATTGTATGAATAAGATGTGATAACATGTAATAAGACCTAAAATCACAAATAAATGGAGAAATCGGTACATTATGTAATTGTAATGTATTAGTCATAAATATATGTGACCGAGAAGCATATTGATTAAGGAAATTAAGTAATGTTGATGCTATGACTAAATGATAGTATGTATATAATGTTATGTGGGATGAAATATGAAATGGTGAATGAAATAAGAATGAATAATTAAACATGCAAGAATAAGAAAATATGGCATTGAATGAATCCATGTAACTTGAGTGAAATGGTAATATAAAGGCCTAAAATGACAAAATCACTAAACATAAATAAATAATTAACTAAAACAAAATTAAGGCCCATATTTGCTAGACCACCTATTGGATAGGTTGATCGATCAACTAGGGAGTAGCAACTGTTAAGACACTAAGTGTCCCTTTTACGATAGGTGTAGCTGTCGAGGTTCTAGTTTGAGGAACGCTCATACATTTTGTAATGCCCATAACTCGAGGCTCTATGAATAGTACCACTAAGGTTAAAAAGTGTTCTTAGAGTGCCAGGTCACCTTTGTGAGGCTCGAGACTGGGGTACTGGTCATAAAACTTTGAGGGGCCATAAAATGATGGATTAAACTTTTTTTAAAGATTTAGCAGAACTAAGAAATTATTTTAGGCTATAATCTAATGGGTCGTAGGCTCAAACGGAGTTGGGCAAGGAATAACTCGAGATGTGACCAAATAGACCAAAAAATATCATAGCCTAAAGGTTAAAAAATCCCCTAAGTCCATTAGTGAAAGAATTATTGGATTCTGAGGTCATTTGCAAAATTTTCTAAAATCCACCCATACCACCTTATCCACAATAAAAGGGCCAAGGTGACACATGGATGGCCACCTGGCCAAACCCACTCACTTTTCACCTTTCTTCATCCTTTATTCCTTTACTACAATTGACGCCATCTTCAGCCAAAATCTCTATTTTCATCATCTTGTTTAAGCTTTTTCCTAAGTCTGTTGCCACCCAAAATAATCTTAACATATGGGGCATTGATTTGTGAAGGTATTAGAGGCCATATAAGTGGCTATAACTCAAGAAAAATCAAGGAAGCTTAAGGTGTCAACAAAAGAGGACCAAAAGGGCAACTTCTTGTGTGTAAGTGTTCTAGCCTTTTTTTGTTTTATTTCTTAAAGGACTTGATGATTCTAAGAATAGACATATGATTGGAATTTGATTTGGGTGATTGCGTGAATTTTGGTGAATTTTTAAAGGACTTATGGCATGGATGGGAGGTAAGGTTTAAAGGAAGGATTTTATGCTTTTCATCAAGCTAGAAGGGTAGATTTCAACTTTTTTGGTATTAAGGTAAGTACATCTAATCCATTTCAAGCATGTGAAGTTGAATTGTCATGAGAATTGCTCAAAAACCTTATACAAATGTGGTAAATTTAGTGGTTTATATGTGTGGCTTGATAGACTAAGTGTATAACTAAGTTAATGATATGTGAAATGGATGTTTACGATGATGTTTAGATGATAAAGAAGCATGGAAGGGTAAGTTCCTCACTTAGTTGAAAGCTTTGTGTAGGCATGTGTGTGTGTATATTGCTTGAAATGGGGTTTTGGTATGCTAGTTAATACTTTTAGCATGAATGATGATTTAATTCTAGGTGTATTTAATGAACTTAGGAAGTTTTGGTGGATGACTTACTTTGGTCAAGAGGTGTGCTTGGTGTGTGAGTGAGTGTGTAGGTTGTGTACATAGTTCATGGCATGGTTTTGGGCTTATTATGGATGGCATGTAAGGTGTATGTGATGAACTTAATGAAGCTAGGCTTGTATATGTGTGTTGGTAGTTTGGCTGAGGCATGTTATAGGCTATATTTATCTAATTTGCATGATAAAGGCATGAATAATGTGTTTAGGCATGTTTGTGTCAGGCCTAAATGTGTATGAATGTGTTTAAATGGCATAAAAGCATGATTAAGGAAAAATAAAATTGTGGTCGAGAGCTTTGTGAGGCAAGGTGACATGAAAATGAGGTATGGTTAATGGTATTTGTATATGTATATTGGCATGACATTTATGGAATTTAGTATGTGACATGATTTTGGTTGATATCATGATTAGTGTGATATGAAATGTATAACATATAAGACATGTTTAAAGTATGAAAAAAGGGTTGAAAAATGAAGTTAAAAGTGGCTTAGAGTGGTATGTAAATGACTTTAAAAACGGATTAATTTTGGCATGGAAATATACCTAAAAGTGACCTAAATTGTAATGTTTTTGTGGTTTGGTAAGTAAACCATTTATATGGCATATAGATGTTTTCCTTTGATGTTAGCTTTAAGCCTATGGACTTAGAAAAGTATTAGTGCAATTAGCATTGAAAAAGCACTTGAAATGGGCTTATAATGGCCATCATAAATGCATAAAATGACCTATAATTGTCTCATAAAATAAGATTCTAGAACTATCATTTAAAAGGCTATTTAACATGAGAATATTTGAGTCAAAATAATATGCTAGACTAGAATTAATATGCATGTAATTATGCCTTCAGACTTGACTTAAAAAGTGATAGAAAATTTTACTCGATTTTACCCTGCACGGTTAAAAATGACTTGTAACTATCCAGGTCAAAAATTGAATGTTTGATAAAAATTTTATCTATTTATTTTCTACTTTATAATATTATAAAAAGATGATTAGTAAAGAAATAAACTTAATAATAGTGATAGATGGCCCATTAGCTAAACACCCATTAGATGGATTGACCGATCAACTTAAGGATTAGCAGCTACTAAATTGTCTGATTATCATACTAGATCAGTGCAACGACTAAGATTCATAATTGATCAACTACACTAGTCTATAGGGCAGACACTTCATTTCATGGATTGGATATCAGACTATGTCGATGCAGCGGCAAAGGTTCCTAGATGGGCCACTGCACTAGTCTACTGTGTTGTCCAGGATGGATCTTTTATTATGTTAGTGTCTTAGGAGGTCTATAGACTGATCCTTTTGCATAGCTACTCAACATTTTGCCCCTTGGGAGGTTCTTATGAATTGATCCTTATAGGCTATAGTGGTTGGTGCAGCGGTAAGGGTCCAAAATGTAAGCCACTGCACATCTTTCAGTTCCCTCTTGTTCTAGTGTCTATAAGTGCAGTCTACCTAGTGGGGCCTATTTAATAATTTAAACAATGCTTTTGAGTGAATTATGGATTAATTGAATAAATTATAAAAATAAATTAAATTAAAATAATTATAGTGGCTTTTTGGCAATTTTAGGAAAAAGTATGGCATACATTCTACATAACATCTAACATGTGGCATGTGGTTCACACACTACACTAGACTGTTAATTTTAATTACATGTGTGTATTAATACATGTTTTAAATAGTTTAGATTTGCTTATTGAGTTTTATACTCAATGTACTTATGTTGTGGTGTGCAGGTAGTAAGGATAAATAGGCTAGCCTTGGTGATCATGCAGTGTAGCTATATAGGGTAAAGAAAGCTATTTTTCTTTATAGTAGTGGCACTCATGTAGTAACTTAGAGGAATTTGTGTTAGCATGCATAGAAGCTACTATGTCTGTACATATAACTTAGAAGTGTTATATATAATCTATTATGGTGTTTGTTTGGACTGTGTGTAAGCTTAATAACTATCTTAATAACTATGGGCCTGAGGCCCTATGTGATTGAATGCTGGTATATAATATACGTGTTTGGTATTAGGTGATTGATTAGGGGACCATAAGGGTCTAGTAGGAGGCGTTTTAATTTATGGCTTATAGAAGTGTTTTAACAGGTGTAAGTTTTGGTATAGGATCTGAGTAGCTATTATGCTGCCAAATTTTATTTGTAACCTAGATAAGGTCTGTGTATGCTTAGTCTAAGTATGTCAAACCATGTATAAACATACTTAAGGATTAGAATGAACATCTAAGCAATATCCGATAGAATTCCATAATAACCCATAATTGTTAAGGAGTTTTCTCTTGAAGTAATCCTAGGATGGGTGACCTACTGGAAAGTGCCCTGCTTATCAGGTTTCTTCAAGAATTCGGTAAGGGGTGTCACATTTTGTAGTATCAAAGCTAGGTTTAAAGTTCCTATGTAAGTTATATAAGTGCTAGAGTCTAGGTTGGTTATGTGCTATGCTACACTACACAAAGGCTAATATGTTTATGATTTTTATAGTAATATGAGATGACTTATAGACCATTAGAGGAATGAGTAGAAGAAGTGGCCAGTTATGCTCCAATGACCATACAGAGAGTAGAAAATACATCTACTCCTGAGCCTAGTGTTGCCGTACATAGGCCACAACCTCAAGCATAGCCATAGACAAAGACATCTCCAGTTTTATTGCAATAAATGGTAAATCTATTGAGACATACCTCTACACTTGTTGCTCTATGTCCACTTCCTCTACTAGCTCCAGTACCTCTACCTTCCCTAGCTTTTATGCAGAAGACACCACTAAAGAGAATTTAAAAGATAGGAGCTATGGATTTTTTAGGCATAAAAGAAGATGATATAGCATGAACAGAGTACTAGATAGAGAGGACTTTTAGTATTTTAGAATTGCTGGAATGTTTAAAAAAAGGCAATCTAAGGTGTACAACTTCTTTCCTATAAGAAGAAGCATACCACTCGTGAAGGAGGAAACTAGTGAAAGAGCTCACATGGGAGTTTTTTCTAATGGAATTCAGAAAGAGGTATATCCTTGAGTCCTATAAGGATAAGAGAAGGTAGGAATTTTTAGACTTGAAACAAAGTAGGAGGACACTAGTTGACTATGAGAAAAATTTTACCCGATAGATCAAATATACTAAGGAGTTCATACCTAATGAAGAAGAGAAGTGTAAAAAATTTTTAAAGGGGTTGAATGTGGAATTGAGAATATAGATAGCAAATCCAAGGGTAACAGACTTTGCTGTATTAATGGCATCTACTTATGACATGGAGGAAATGGTACAAGAGAAGAGAGATTTCTTCTAAAGGAAGAGATAGTTTATTGTGGGGCAATCTAGTATAGCCCTAGGTGAGAGGAAGAGAGGGAGAGAGGCACTACCTCAGTCCCAGTCTATGCATTAGGCACCAAAATAGGCACAATCTTAGAGATCTGGGCAAGCTTCTATAGTTCGACCCCAATTGCCTCTTAGAGCTGTTAGCACTCCTAGTCCTTTGTGTAATAGGAATGGACCCCTAAGTTGTAACACATGTAATAAGAAGCATTAGGGTAAGTGTCGATCCAGTAGAAAAAGGCAATGTTTTACTTATGGTACCAGAGACCACTATTAAAGAGAGTGTCCTTAGAGATAGCCCGAGGGTGCTCGCACTAATACATCCATAATGGCACCTCAAAATAGGGGTCAGAGATAAAGTAGAGGTGATTAACCTAGTCCTAGTTAAGGGATTAGATCAGAGTCTTATGCCCCTGTTAGACAGTATGCTATCAGAGCCAGAGAGGAGGCAGCAACACCAGATGTCATAATTGGTACTTTTACTTATTTAATGTTCCAGTATTGGCTTTGGTAGACCCAAGATCTATATATTCATATGTATGCACCACAATGGCACATGATAAAGGACTAAAATTTGAGTATGTGAACATAGATATACAAGTCAGTAATCCTATAAGGCAGAGTGTGCATGTGAATAAAGTATATGGATAGTGTCCTTTAGTGATTCATAATTATTTATTTCTTATGGACTTCATTGAATTACTTTTCACAAGTTTGATATGATTTGGGAATGGATTGGTTGTCAGAGCATCAAGTTACACTTGACTGTAAAGGTAAGAAGCTAACCCTTTAGACTACAGAGGGATAGATAGTGATAGTTTTAGGTGAGAGGAAAATTGTGAGTAATCTCATCTCAGCTGTTACTATAAGGAAACTCATCCAAAAAGGGTTTGAAAATTATGTAGCTCATGTCATTGACATTGATACTTCCACTCCAGTATTATATCAGATTTTTATAGTGTCTGGGTTTTCTAAAGTGTTTCATGATGGGTTGCTAGGTTTGCTTTTATAGTGAGAACTTGACTTTGAAATTGAGGTATATCTTGGTACAACTCCTATTTTTGTTACTCCTTATCGAATGGCTACTGCTGAGCTAAAAGAACTAAAGGTGCAACTGTAGGAACTATTGGATAAGGGTTTCATCAGACCCAGTGTTTCACCTTGGGGAGCACCTATGTTGTTTGTAAAGAAGAAAGATGGCTCGCTTCGATTATACATTGATTACAGACAGCAAAATAAGGTGATAGTGAAAAATAAATATCCTTTACCTAGAATAGATGACCTCTTTGATCAGTTGAAAGGTGCAAGTGTGTTTTCTAAGATCGTTATGAGATCTGGATATCATCAGTTGAGAGTCAAGGAAGCTGATATTCTTAAGACTTCATTTAGAACTAGATACAAGTAGTATGAATTCTTAGTGATGCCCTTTGGTCTCATAAATGCCCTAGCAGCCTTTATAGATTTAAAGAATAGAGTATATCCACTTTAACTAGATCAGGTTGTGGTAGTATTTATTGAAGATATTCTGATGTACTCTAAGACTAAGGAGGAACATAAGCAACATCTTAGGGTCGTGCTACAGACTCTAAGAGAGAGACAGCTATATGCCAAGCTAAGTAAGTGTGATTTTTGGTTAACTGAAGTAGCATTTTTAGGATATAGAGTGTTAGCAGAAGGCATTAAAGTAGACCCTAGTAAAGTCCAAGCAGTATTAGAATGGGAACCTCTATGGAATGTGATAGAGATATAGAGTTTTTTAGGACTAACTAGATATTACAAAAGGTTTGTGAAGGGATTTTCTTTAATTGCAACCCCTTTGACAAGACTGATTAGGAAAAATGTGAAATTTGAATGGGATGATGCATGTCAAGCCAGTTTTGTGAAGCTAAAAAAGATGTAGATAGAAGCTCTTATCCTAATTTAACGTGAATAGGGTAAGTGCAACGCCCATAGGTCAAGGTCTTATAAACAGTACCTTCTATGCCTGAGTGATGTTCCCTACGGTGTGGGGCATCGCCACGAGTCTAACAAGAGGTGTATTGGTCATAAACTTTTGACGGGCTTGAAAATCGGTAAAACCAATGAATTTAAAAATTATGTAGAATCAATAAATCATTTTAGGTTGAAAACTAGTGTATAAAGAGATAAATTGAGTTTGTGCTAAGACAACCCCAGAATGTGCCCGGACAGACTCAAAAATACCATACCTTATACCTAAAAAATTCTAATGAGTATGGTGGAGAAGGAATTTTAATTTTCAGAGGTCGTTAGATATTTTTTCTAAATATTTTATTCTAATAGGTGAATAGTATAAAAAAGTCAACTGTTGAATTTTGACTTAAAATTTTATGTGTCTTAGGGACACTAATCATGAATTTTTGGAACTAAAATGAGAATTTTTGGAGGTCCAAAGAATTTTCTAGGAATTTTTAAAGATAAAAATGACATAGGATGAATATTAACTGTTATATCATCGTGTGTTGTGATCTAAGCTAGCCACCTACCCTTATATAAAGGGTTACACATGTGAATGGCTCACATGTGCCAACAACTCATCTTCCACCTAAAGAAGCCTAAAAACCCGATGTCAATTTCTCTCTCCTCCCTCATTTTTTCTTAATTTTTCTCTCTCCTCTCTCTGCTAAAACCTATAAAAATTATATGGATCCTTGCTTGCACAGTCTCTAAATTCTAATTCTTCTAACATAATTGAGAAAAAAGAGCTTAGTTTGGGAGATTTCTCACTTGGGTGAATAGTGTCTTTTTCTTGAGTAAGCGTCTTTAACCCATTTTTTATTTTTGGTATAGGTAGATTAAGGTATTCTAAGGGTAACCATGGTTTTAGATTTCAATTTAGAGCTATAAGGAATTTTTGAGAATTTTTCTAAGGAGAAACTGTGTATGTTCAGGTGCTAAGGATACAAGTGAGGGAGATCAAGTTTTCAAGCCTCAAAGTGGTGGGGGAAAGGGTGTTTTCACACCCTAGGTATATGAAATAGACTAAAATTTAGTATGTCTATGTGTTTGCTATGATTGAGAGTATTTATGTTTTATAGAAATGCATGTTCATGGTGTATGCATAGTGATAATGTAAACTAGTGTTATAACAATGTTAATGGCCTTGAAATATTAATTTTGGCATGATAGATTAGTAAGAAAGTCATGTGTATATGTATGTGCAAGCTTTGGCCAAATGGTGTATGTGATTTGTTATGGTGTGTGTGAACCAATGGCATATTAAGTGAGAAAATGGCAAGCTTATGAAGTATATAAACCCTAATTAGGAATGAATATTAATAATAACATGGTTGGCATGAAAATGCAGTGAAATGGTAGTTAAATTGTATAGGTATGTAATGGTTTATAAAATGGCATAATTGTGTAGCTTATAATGTGAAAATGGCTTATGAATGAGTATGTGGAGAAAGGATGGAAATTGGAATTTGTATGGATTGGACTTAGAAAGACATGACTTATAGAATTGACTAAATGAATAGTGTCAGTCTCGTAAAATTACCTAATGAATAGTTACTTTGTGACAATAGGCAATTTGTGGCATTTTGTGTGCATTTCATCATGACATGTAACCTAATGGTATACTAGACTTAAGAATCAATAATATGAAGATTAACAGTCTCACATAGACAGTTAGCCCATCAGTTAGACACCCACTAGATGGGTTGACCGGTCAACTAGAGAGTTAGCAGTTGCTAGGCAATTGGTCCTCCTAAAGGCCACTATTTTATGTTAGTTGTGGCAAGTGCAACTGCCGGGGTTATGAGATGAACCCTACATACTTGGGTATTGGAAGGTCCACTTGGGCTGATCCCTACTGCCCACTTGTTGTCTATAGATATTGGGAGGTCCCATGAGGCTGATCCCTGCTATCCACCTGTGATTTGTTGTTGATGTGACTCAGGGTATTGGGAGGTCCCATAGGGCTGATCCCTGCTATATGCCAGTCCAGTATTAGGAGGTCTATAGACTGATCCCTACTATCAGGTGAGGTAGGTACAGCTATCAAGGTCCAAAATGTAGGCCACTACATAGGATAATTCCCATTAGTCGGTGTTTTAAAGTATTGTATGTCTATTATGGGCCTAATTTATAATAAACTAGACTAATAAATAAATAAGTCGACTGGACTTACTAAAAGAAATTGATCATAATTAGATAGGTTAAATGGCATCTAGAATTATGTGTAGCATGTTGCATGTGTGTGTTATGACATATTATATTTGGTCTATTCCACCATCGAGTTTTATACTCAGTGTGTCGGTGTTCCAATTCACAGGCTATAGATTAAGAGATGACAAACTTTAGACGATGACAGTGTAGCTACCTTCGAGTCTCTTAGTATATTTTGCTTTTCTTTTTGGGTTATTGTAGATGTGCACTCATGTATATTAGGATAGTGTGGGTTATAGGATGTAAATTACAACTAGAGTAGATAAACATATGGGTTATAGGATGTAAATTACAACTAGAGTAGATAAACTTATGTGTCTGTAGAATTTTGGTTATTAATATTAACATGCCTATTTATATCTATGTGTTGATGGGTTTGAGACCTTATGTGCTATATTGTGTGTGATGCTATGTGATTATGATCTGAAGGACTAGAAGGGTCTAGGGATGAAGTGTGATAGAGAAATGTCATTAAAAGTGTTTATATCTATGTGTTGATGGGTATGAGACCCTGTGTGCTCTATTATGCGTAATGCTATGTGATTATGATCTGGAGGACTAGAAGGGTCCAAGGATGAAGTGTGATGGAGAAATGCCTTTAGAAGTGTTTTTCTTGCAGGTTGATTTTGGGATTTTTCACTCAGGTAGTTGTTATGCTGCTCGATTGTCTGTGAATGTCTAGTAGTCTTAATTTATGGTTTTAGCAGTTTAAAATAGGCAGTAATAAAAGGCTAAATGTATAGAAATGCAAAACGGGTAGACTAGGTCAAAGGAAGTTAAAGTTGGATAGAAGTTGAATGAAAGGCCCCTAGGGAAATCCAAGGATGGGTGACCTCACAAGAAGTAGCACACCTTGCCTATTTCCTATAGAAATGGGTAGGGGGTGTTACATTTAGTGGTATTAAAGCAGGTTTAGGTGTTCCTAGGCATCCTATACATGAGTGCATGAGTCTAGAGTTTTATTTCGAGATAAGCTACATTATCTGAAGTTGATGATTATTTTTGATATAGTTTAACTCGATGAGTGAGTAGACCCCACCCGAGAGAAGGGAAGAGGTGGCCAGCCATGCCCTGACCATATTACATGGACCAAAAGTGATTGCAACCACTCTAGAGCCAAGTGATACTACTCATCGGCTACTACCTCAGCCTCAACCCTAACCTCAGACTCAAGCCTCACTAGCCTTGCTACAGTAGATAGTAGGCCTATTAAGACATACCGTAACACCTCCACCACTAACTCTAGTCCCTGTTGTACCTTTTTTTATGTCCATTAGCTCCCCTAGCATTACAAAAGACTTATTTAGAGAGGGTTAAGAAGATGGGAGCCGTGGATTTCTTAGGTGCGAGGGAGGATGACGTGATGAGAGTAGAGCATTGGCTAGAGCAAACCACCAGGATATTAGAGCAGTTGGAGTGCTCTGACAAGGAGTGCTTGAAGTGCTCCACTTCTTTGTTATAGGAAGAGGCTTTTCATTGGTCAGATACATTGAGGAAAAGAAAGGTAGTAGCTGAGTTAACTTAGGAGTTTTTCCTGAAGGAATTCAAGAGGAGGTATATTCCTAACTCTTACAAGGATAAGAGGAGGTAGGAGTTCTTTGACCTAAAGTAGGGGAGAAGGATAGTTTCTAAGTATGAAAAATATTTTGCTTGCCTGAGCTGATATGTAGCAGAGTTCCTCCCCACTGATGAGTAGAAATGTAAGAGGTTTAAGAAGGGCCTCAATGTGGAGTTAAGAATGCAAATTTCCACTTCTAAGATTAGAGATTTCTTCGAGTTGGTAGTAGTAGCTTATGACATGAAAGAGATGCTACAAGAGAAGCGGGAGTTATTTTAGAGGAAGAGGCCATTTGCTGTAGGCCAAACCAGTTTAACACCAAGTGGGAATAAGAGGCAAAGGGATTTCTAGCCCTGTCAGTTGTCCTAGAGGCAAATAAGCTAGTAGTCACTTAGGCAAGCCCCATTATAGAGGACTGGTCAGGGTTATCCTCCTAGACCTCGACCACCTCTATCACAGTAGGCCTCAAGTGCACCCGTATCTATTGCTAGGAGTGCACCTCTGACTTGTGGGAGTTGCCAAAGGAAGCATTGGGGCCAGTGTTGGTAGTATAGGATAGGCGAGTGTTTCATATGTAGGGCCCAGGACCATTATTAGATGGAGTGCCCTTAGAGGCAGACAGAAGTTGTTCAGACTCAAGCTTCAGTGGCAGCCATAGCTGGTAGACCCCTGACATAGTTGAGATAGGATTAGCTGACCACCAGCTAGAGGGGTAGATCAGAGGCAAGAGCTCTAGTATGATAGTATGCCATTAATGCTTGGGAGGAAGCAGAGGCTCTGGACGTCATCACTGGTAAATTTCTTTTATTTGATGTTCTAGTACTAGCTTTGATAGATCCCAGATCGACACACTCGTACATATACACCATGCAAGCACGAGATAGAGGGCTTAAACCAGAACCCATAGACTTAGATATTTAAGTGAGAAACCCTATAGGTCAGATTGTGACAGTGAAAATAGTTTATAGACACTATCCTCTAAAGATCCATGATTAGACCTTTCCAGTAGATCTGATATAGCTTCCTTTCCATGAGTTTAATGTCATACTTGGTATGGACTAGCTATCCTAGCACAGAGTAGTAATTGATTATGAGAAAAAAAGGTTAAGTCTATAAACCACAGATAGGCAAGAGGTGATTGTTATGTGTAAAAGAGACTCCCTATACAATGTTATTTCAACTATAATAGCTAAAAGACTCATTCAGAAGGGATGTGAAGCCTTCTTAGCTTCCGTTATAGATATTAGTGTTCAGACCCCTAGTTTGGATCAGATACCTATTGTGTCTAATTTTCTTAATGTGTTCCTAAATGA
>CANXYI011345785.1:0-10650 GCA_948208565.1 Hura crepitans | reverse complement strand
ATATATATATATATATAAATATATATATATATATATATATATATTTATGCACATATATATATATATACATGTATATATATATATACACACACACACACACACACACATATAGATATAGATATATATATATATATATATATATATATATATATATATATATATATGTATATATATATATGTATATATATATATGTATATATATATGTGTATATATATATGTGTATATATATATATGTATATATATATATATATGTGTGTGTGTGTGTGTGTGTGTGTGTCCTTGTCATCCCTTATATCTCTCTAATTAACTAAGTATTCATTTATTTTTCTTTCCTATTACTTAATTATGTGAATATACTAATTTTACATATTTATTTCAACATGGTTTTTATTAGCTACACTTTCATTATGTTGGCTATTCAAATAGATTTTTAAATCTCCAATTCTCTTACCTATTTTTCTAGTCATTTACCATATATTTTATACCTTTCATCAATTGTACATATACAATTATTTAATATAAACCTTGGGTTAATTAAACATCTAATAAGTATTTATATTAATCTTATAGTAATAATATTGATTTTGGCATCACAATTTCATTTCACATAATCCATACCTATGTTTCAGCCTAAGAGAGAATTCATGCCACATTGATAAATTTTATAACTTCAATCATCTTAACATCATTTCTTAAGAAATTTTCAAGATTCCATGCATTAGTTTTAATAAGAACACATAAATTATACTAGTTAACTAATTTCCATAATATTATGTGTTATACTAGCTAACAAATTTCCATAATATACATTAGGTTAAAAATTCATAAACAATGAATACACATACCTTTCAAGCTTAAGCCCATTTAAGCTTGCTTCTGTCTTTTTCAATTCCATTTCATCATCATCTTATCTCAAAATTCTCACTATGTCCATAATTGGTTTCCTGACATAAAAGTCATCAAAATATTATTGCATAAAAAACTTCAACATATAAGTACAAAAATCCATTTCTGTGCCTCAAATAACCTTATAAAAATCACTTTTTTTAAGATTAACTTACCAACTTTTAGGTGAAAAAAATCCATCTTTTATCTCTTTCCATCTATTAAAATTCGTCTCTTCTTACTAATTTTGAGGACCATGATGTTAGGCTAAAAGAGTTACTTTTCTTGTGTATTATTTAATGATTATTTGGGTAAAATTATGGTGTAAAAATGGTAGAGAAAGAGAGAAATAAATTTCAGCAATGTGAAAGGGAGGAGAGACATGTATGGGTTTGAAAAAGATTAATATTTAATTAATATTTATCTACTAATATGGAAAATTGAAGGTTAGGATTAAAGGATGGCATTTACAAATGGATAATTAGGGTTATTCTGTGTGTAAGTAGTTTTAAAATATCTATTAATCATTTATACTACATTAATTCCTTATTTCCACTTGGATGCCCATGAACCTTAAAAGGCAAGAAATGCTTATTACACCATTTTTTCCACCATATTTCCTATACACGCACACACATTTAGTTAAATTTTTTTCATTAATTTTTTTTCTAGTAGCTCCTATGCTTAGAAAATTCCAACACTATGATTTTTAAATTCCTTAAAATTTTTATATGAATGTGCCACTTTCAAAATTTTTTGAGATCATTTCTTAATTTTTCCATTCAGCTTTGAATGTTTTACTATTTATAGTAAATTGTAAATATGGAATTTCTTTTTGATTTTTAACCCCCTATATATAACCTCAAAGGCTCCATAAATTTTACCACAATGCATCTTATGATTATTACATTTTCTTGATTAGGTTAACTCCATTTTGCCCGAGAAACACTATTCTTAGCCTAGTTATCACAATTCATTAGGGCCCATTCCCAGACCTCATTTTTCCTATATTTTATCATCATTACCATGCCACATGTCACTTTCTTTTTACTCTCATATGTATCTCTCCTTTTTTTGTCCATGAATAGTGGATTTCCCATTTTGCCCTTGGCTTTTGAGCATGATTAACATTTTACCATTTAGTAATTTTTTGCTCCGTAGTTCACACCAACCTATAATACTCGATCTGTAAGTCCATTTTATTCTCCATTTTTTCTTCAAATTCCTATTCTGTCTTTGTGAATAACTAGACCAAAACTTGGGGTATGATAATCCTTCCCCTCTTAGGAAATTTCATCCTTAAAATTTCCCATGTGTATTTCCCCTCTTAGACATCTTATAAGGGTTACATCTACTCATATATCTCCCTTTTTATGATCTTACTTATCATATCTTATCAGTATTATACCTTTCATTAACTTATTAAATACTATATTTCTTGTTCCGTATATGTTTTTAGTTTTATATATTTTAATATCCATCGTTTGTACTTATCTTAGTTCGGATAGTTTAAAACTTGTTCTAACTTATCAATAGTACTTCGTAATTTCTCTCATGTTACTCTTTAGTGAGTACCTTATTTATTGCATTCCTTTATCATTAATCATTAAACTTGTGGTCACTAATGCTAAGCTTTTACATCAATACTTTTATTATTGCATTCTTTTTTATTAATAATTATTTATCTTATGATTTTTTAGGTTTACCTATGGTTCTCATATATGTTTTCTCTATTTAACTTGTACCTATGATTTTTTATGTATGTTTTAAGTTGGCAGGCAAATAAATCCTTATCAGAGTCCTAACTACTTAGTCATGTAGTATAGCATATGCACATACGTATGTCACACGTATATGATATCATGTTACACCCAGAAATGACTAAACTTGCTTTAATACCACTAAGTGTAACACCCTTTTAATCAACCAATGGTTGGTTTAGATACATGATGTCATATTCTAGTTTGACTACTATTATTTATTCATTAGTTTGTACTCTTTATTTAACATTCTCAATTTTCATACTAATTAAGGATTTCTCAATGTATTTTACATTTGTTGCTTTGATCAAATAATATACGTAGTGTGAACATTCACATTTTAAATCACAAATTGTTATTACCCCATTAACATGCATCACATTCAAACATCATATATGTGAAAAAATTATCAATCATAATAGCACTTAAGTTATTCTTCAATATTAATGTTATTTCCTTGTTTAATTTTTAGTCAAACAATTTAGAATTACTATTTCTATATAGGCATTATACATAGTTATTTGTATCGAACATGCAAACTACAATTGAATAACTAAGATGATTTCATGTTTTAGGTTTGTTGCTCAGTGGTGTACTCAATATTTATAAATTTATAGTTTAATTTATCTTGTTATATGCCTCTTTGACTACAGCTTACTTTGTATTTTCATTATTAGCATATTCTTTTCACAATTCTTGGTTTATCTTTATAATTCAATTTATAACATAATTTCATAAATGTGATTTCGTTTACTTCATGCTAATCCTATTGATCAACTATTATACCAATTTGTTTATACTTTAGACTTTAATTCACATTGTACAATTTTACTATTTATCTCGTAATTTCACTCTTGTTATCTTAATGTTATTCCTTTAATTACAATAACATTTATTTACTCATTTAAAATTCAATTATTTACTAATTCAAAAATTTGATTGTTTACCCATTCAACATTCCAATTATTTACTCATTCAACCCTTATTCGAGAGACATGAATCCCATTATGGAAACAGGATACCAAAAGTTTTGCAGTTGCCCACATTTTGGATCAAATATGCACAGCTGCAACCATATTATATATAAATACATGTAGTGGCCCTTTTAGATCTAATATGTGCTCTTCCACCATTATTAAGTAAATGGATATGAAATGGCTCTTTTTAACCTACACTACAGCTGCACTTATATTAAGATTTTATGGTGGCCCTATTGAACTATCTTGCGATTGCACCTGTATTATGTAGTTGTGCAGTGGTTCTATTAGACCCTTCTGCCCTATACTAAAAAAATGATATCACAATATTCTAGCAGCTACCATAATTCCTTAGTTTGCCAGTCAACCTATTTAGTTTGTTATATAACTAATATAGGCTTTTTCTTATTTTCCTTTATGTTTCTTTATCCATCTATTCAAATCTATTTAATCATCATAAGAAATAAAATCATGATCATCATAATTTTCAACATCATATCTCAATTATGTGATCATATGAATATAACTTACATAACTCATTACCATAGCACGTTCATTCATACACATTATGACCATATTTACATATTTGAATTCATATCAAATCCATATTATTCAAAATTTGTACAATTATTATGTTTTGCTACTTTTATCACATGAATGAGAGTTTCTCTATTTACTTAATTACCTATAAGGACTTCAAATTAATATTTTTTAACCTTGTATTATTACTCTTCATTTTATTACATATTATTTATACACCATCTACTACTTCAAATATAAATTTTTCACACTTTGTTAATGTCTTTAATTTCATATTCTATTAAGTTGTAATGCCCGTAAGTCTAAGTTTTATGAATAGTACCTCTGTGGCATAAATAGTGTTCCCTATGAGTCGGAAGACCTTAATAAGGCTAGAAAAGGGCGTATTAATCATAAAACTTTGATAGGATAGAAACTAGACAAAATGAAATAATTTAACATTTTAGCAAAACCAATAAATCATTTCAGGTTAAGAATTAATTAATAGTGACATAAAACAAGGTTGTGTAGGGACAGCTCTGGGATGTGCTTAGACACACCCAAAATTATCATACCCTGAATCTCAAAAATTCCAATCTACATGTTGGTGAAGGAATTTTAATTTTCTAAGGTGATTTGATATTTTTTCTAAATATTTTTATTTTGGGGGTGAATAGTAACTATAGCTATCGATGGAATTTTGAGTTGAAATTTTATGAGTATCTTAATGGCACCAATTAAGGATTTTTTAAATTGAAAATGAGTATTTTTGGAGTTGTATAGAAATTTCTATGGATTTGTGAAGTTTAAATGAAATTCGAGAGAAAATGGACCACTAGATCGCCACATGCCACGATCCGAGCCATCCACCCCACCCTTATAAAAAGGCCCACACATATGAGAGTGTCACATGTGTAAAGCCATCACCCACCACTTATTTCTCCCAAAAACCTGACGCCATTTACCCTTTCTCTCTCTTTCATTTTTTCTTTATTTCTCTCTCCTCCCACCACTAAATCTCTAAAGTTTTACATGCTTCTTAACCACTACAGTCTCTTAAGGCTAATTCCATTGATAGAAGTAAAAAAAAAAAGCTAGAAAATGAGAATTTTAGACTTTATGAATAGCATAATTTTCGGTGTAAGTGTTTTAGTCTTAATTTTAATTTTTTTTAGGTAGCTTAAGGTATCCTAAGAAATCCTATGATTTTAGATGTCAATTTAGAGTTATGTATGATTTTTAGGAATTTTTTTAAGGTGAAAATTCATTATGTTAAGTCAAAGAGAATGTGTGGAAGGGGAACCCCAATCTAGGCAAGAAAGTGGTGGAAAAAGGGTGTTTGCACACCATAGGTATATGGACTTTACTAAGTTGATGGATGCCATGTAGTTTTGCATGATTTGGTATGTAGACATGTGTATAAAAATGGTGTAACTTAGGGTTAGGCATGAAATTGATGTAAATGAATGGTGTCATTGTTTAATGGCATGAAAATAACATTGTATGCATGAATTGGGTAAATGAAACCAAGTGTGGGTGTATATGCTATGTATGGCCGAATGGTGTGCATATATGGCATGGTATATATATCTATGTATATGACATGTTAGGCATGGCATTGACATAAAAGTGATATGAAAAATTCATCCTAATAATGTGGATACAATTAATGAGTTGTATTGCATGTTAGCTTGAGAAATGGTGGCCTAAATGGATATGTAATGTTGACATAAGTAATGATATGTGAAATGGTGATCACATGTGTACAAGTAATGGCATCGCAATAATGAATAGAGCAATGAGCATTGTGAGATATGTTGGTCGAGGAAATAATGAATTTATGTTGCTATGTGTAGGATATGAAAAGCATAATTTTTGGAAAGTGACCAAATGAATAGTAACTTAAGTAAAATTACCAAATAAATAATGATTTTACAGTAAACAACCTAAAATGGTGTGCAATTTTGTGTAAAATGAATATAGGTTTTGTTAGTGACATGAGATAAGGTGAAAAATGAATAATAACAACATGAATGAATAATAAATAGTGTATTGGCCAATTAGTTAGACACCCACTAGATAAGTGGACTAGTTAACTAGGAAATTAGCAGCTGCTAGGCAGGTTAGTCCTTTTAAGGCCATTGAATTAGCAGCTGCTAGGTAGGTTATTCCTTCTAGGGCCATTGTTGTTTGATGTAATGGTGGGCGCAGCTATCGAGGTTTTAAGGCTGAACCTTACATACTCAAGTACGGGGAGGTCCACCTAAGATGAACCCTACTACCTATTGGCTTCATACGGATATTAGGAGGTCCCACAAGGCTGATCCCTACTATCCACCTGTGTTGTGCTGGAGACATTGACTTGGGGTATTACAGGGTCCCATGGGATTAATCCTTGCTATCCCATTTCTTGATATTATGAGGTCTACAAACTAATCCCTGCTATCTAACAGTCCCATATTAGGAGGACTATAGATTGATCCCTACTATCTGGCCGAGTAGGTGTAGCTATCAAGGCCCAAAATGTGGGCCACTACACAGGATAGATCCCTTTATCTGATGTCTTAAAGTGTTGTCTATCTGTTATAAGCTTGAATAATATTAAACTTAATAAAATATTATTTGACTATTGATAATAGCAATTAATGTAATGTATGGATTTAAATAATTGAGCTAATCAAGTGGTATATAAACTAGTCACTTACATGATAAGGCATTGTAAGGCATAATAAATAAGGGGTACCTGGTCTGATAAACCTACATGGAAATGATTATAATGTCTGTGTATGTATACATATAACCTCATGTATGTGTTTGCATTCACGACATGTATTTATTGTGTCAACTCTACCACTAAGTGTATACTCAGTATGTCAGTGTTCCGATATTGCAAGCTATAGATAAGGTAGCTGTCTAGCTTCATTAGTGTGGCGTAGCTATTCTCGAGTTCTTTTTTGGCATATTTTTGTACTCTTGTGGTTCTAATATAGAATGCACTCATGCATATTAAGGTTAGAATCAGTTAGTGCATGTACATTATAGAAGCTTATATCATAAACTATATGCTCTGTGGAAACCTGGATTTTCATGGATCTATATATGTGCATGTTTAGTTCTTGGATATCTATGGGTCTAGGACCTTATGATTGTTGTGTGATTGTGTTGATGACTGTATTGGAGGACTAGAAGGGTCCACGACTTGAGGATTGAGATTTTAATGTTATAAAAGTGCTTTTTATGTAAGAAAAATTTTTGGTTTTTCACTCGAGTAGCTATTATGCCGCCGAAATTTCTATAAAATGAATAACATATGTAAATTAGTGTTTTATCATACTAAAATAGGTAGTATTAGGAAGTTATGTAGTAATAATCACTAGATAGTCAACATAGGATAAAGATGTTCAATATGTTATAACTGTTAAATGAATGAACCCTAGGGTAATTTAAGGATGGCTAACCTATAGGAAGTAGCACGCTTTGTCTATTTTTTTTGGGAATGTGTAGGGGGTGTTACATTTAGTGGTACCAGAGTAGGTTTAGGCATTCCTAGGCATACTGTACATAAGTGCAATGGTTTAGGATTCTATATTTGGGGTAAAGCTACACTGCATGAAGCTAATAAATTATTTTCTATACAATGATACACGATAAGTGAACAGACCCCACTAGATCGGGGCAAAGAGGTGGCTAGTTATGCTCCTAACACTAATCATGGACTAGAAGCGAGTGTAGCCACACTAGAGCCGAGTGATGCTACTCACCAACCACTACCATAGCCATAGCCTTAGGCTCAGGCCTCACCTACACTATTGCAGTAGATAGTAGAGCTGATGAAGCACACTACTGCTCCACCACCATCTCTACCTCTAACTCCAGCTCTCGTACCACCTCTACTAGCTCCCCCAACACTGTAAAAAACTTACTTAGAAAGAATAAAGAGGATGAGTGCAGTGGATTTTTTAGGTGCAAGAGAGAATAATGCCACAAGGGCAAAGTATTGGCTAGAGTGAACTGTAAGGATTTTAGAGCAGTTGGAGTGCACAGAGGAGGAATGTTTGAAATGTTATACTTCTATTCTTCAAGAAAAAGCTTACCACTAGTGGGACACATCAAAGAAGAGGAAAGCAGTAGTAGAGATTAATTGGGAGTACTGCTTGAAGAAGTTCCATAAGAGATATATTCTAAACTCTTAGAAGGATAATTAGTGGCAGGAATTCTTGGGCCTGAAACAGGGGTAGAGATTAGTGTTAGAATATGATAAGGACTTTGCTTGCTTGAGTAGATATGATGAGGAGTTCATGCCCACTAATAAGGAGAAGTGTAAGAGGTTTGAAAAGGGCCTCAATGTTGAGCGAAGGTGTGACACCCCCTACTGGATTCCTAAAGAAACCACATAACTGGTGTACTTCCCACCAAGTCACCCATCTTGACTACTCCCTCAATCATTTGTTTAACTTTTACCTACTCTACACTAATCAGTCCAATTTAGCTATAAACTCAGTCATGTCTATTCCTGTAGTTCACTTAAATTCATGTTATCATGTTCATATGGATTTAGAGTAATTTCAATATATTCTAGTATTTCCTAACAATCTAGCAGTATAATAGCTATTCGGGTCACTAACCCAAAATTTTCTTCTACCTGTAAACACATCTATATCATTTATCACATCTCCTAGGCCTTTCTAGTTCCCTAGATATAATCTTATCAACATCATCTATCACATAGCAATTACAGGCCTCAAGCTATAGTCAAAAAACACATAGAGCCTTAGGCTCACAAACATTAACTCAAGTCATATATACATAAAAGGAACCATCACATGACTAATTACAATACAGTCTGTTACATACAATTACATCTAGTCTTGTTATATACATTAAACCTATTACCCCACCTAAGTACATAGAGGGTAAAAACTATACAAATGTACATTTTCAACCTTCTTATAATAAACCTCTAAACTCCTTGCACGCTTTATGAGGTGATGTCCTCGTTCTTGGTACCTATGCACTGAAATAGGTACGTTAAGTATAAAAATACTTAGTGGTGAATTCAATCATTAAAAACATGTCATGCAGTTATATCCATACATCTCATTCCTATTTTCTTTTAGATCTTTTATTCATATTTAAGTTAGAGCATTCACATGTAAGATTATTATTTTACCCTTAGGATGCTTCTATCTATAAAATCTATCCAAATAATCATTACACATCATATAAGTTATGGTTTGGATCATTATTAATCATTTTATGCACAAATTATATCATTTTAAACATTTACCCACAATCAGTGTAAAATTACTAAAATGCTCGTGTGTCATATTTCATAGTCATCTGTAAATTTATTAATCTTATTTAATTATTTAAGCTAGCCTATCTTAGTAGACAATCCTAACAAACTCTTGATCTAAAGGGAAAAATAACTAGTGCAGTGGTCCCCATTCTTGACATGTGCCACTCCACCGGCTTGGTAACATTTTGGCACCCAAGGTGCAAATGATAATGTCTAGTCTGCCTAATAGACTAACCTATTTAATCGGCTAGTACAGTGATCCTTTAAAACTTTGGCCACTATACTGGCCCTATTTAAAGATTAAAAATGTCACAAACTGGTCTGCATAATAGACTAGTCTATTTGTTCGACTAGTGCGATGGTCCTTCATCACCTATGTCGCTGTACCGGCAAGCAAGATATAAATCAAGTGAATGTCAGAGTCTAATCTGACTATCCGATTAGTACAATGGTCTAAAATGAACCTAGGCTGCTATACCGGTCTTATCTAAAAATTAAATAAAATAGCAGTTGCAAAAGTCCCTAAGTTAACTAGTTAACCCATCCTATAAATGTCTATCTAGTGGGCCATTTACTTTCAATCTAGGTTTATTTCTTTGCTTATTAACCTTTTATAATATTATAAACTCAAATATAGACAGTTATAATTTTTTTAACATAGTTGGAAATTTGGTAGGTCTAGTATAGCCATAAATAGGTTGTACCGAGTAAAATATAAGGAAAAATAATCAAGGGTTCAAATGCCAATAATTATGATATATTATGACGGATTAAATTCCATAAGTATTTCACAATTCTAAGCCATTTATTACCTTGAGCATTTATTGATTCAGGTAATGGCTATTTAGGACAATTATAAGTTATTGTGGCCAAGTTTCTATTTAGCGTTCTAGGTTCATATCACCTCCTTATTTCAGAGCTATTTTAACTAATTATTTCATGAATTTATAGGCCTAAACCCAATCACAACCTGGGCCATAATCAAGGCCAAAATCTAGGCATTCATGCTATTCCAAAAATTGTCAACATACTAGCCATTATAGGTACAAAATTTAGGTGTATAAATCATTCTTAAACCATAGCCCTTAATGGCAATTTTCATGTCAATTTCCATATTTGATTTCAAGTCAATTCTAAGGTCATGTTAAAGCCATTTTCAAGTAGTTTCATCCTACCTACCATGCTATTTGAAAGTACACCTTAACTAGG
>CANXYI011345690.1:0-10865 GCA_948208565.1 Hura crepitans | reverse complement strand
TTCTTTCATTTCACTTGGATTCCCTAAATAAAAATAGATGCTACACAATTGATAATAGCTAAGTTTTGATTTTTGGCTTTGATGTTTGCGACCTTTTACTCCTTTTGATTTCTAAAATCCCCTCTATCTATCCATGCTTTTTTTCTCCATTCTCACTTATTTCTTATATTTATACTTTACTACTCTCACATCACTCTTTGAAGAATTGAAAAGAATATGAACTTTGGGATAATGATTTGATACTAAGGTATAGAATAAAGAGAAGAGTTTGATCCTCCTAATTTATATCTCAATTTGGCATTTCTTTTCATGAAGAGCTAAGGTTAGGACTGAATTTTATTGGGAATTTTGTAAAAAAATCTCAATTCTCCTATTGTTGATTTTCTTTTTCTATCGACATTCACCTTTTCTCTTTCACTTTTTTTCCTTTTTCTATCTTATTTTATTTTTTTTCTTGTTTTGAACTAAATTTTAAAGAAATTTCTCGAGTTATTTGGACCATTTTTCCTTAGAAGTATAATTCACATTTTAATAGCCATTATGTGAACATTTGTCATATATGATAATGCCATCATTTTTCTTCTATTTATTTTAATTTGGCTACTTTAATTAATATTGAAATTATTCAACTATTATTATTGTTAATGCATATAGATCATAGATTATTTATTTATATTAAATAAAATTTTCACTAATTTCTAATAATAAGTTTTATTATGTTAATTATCCTTTTCTTTTATTTCATTAAGTTTCTAAAATTATACGTTTTAAATTCAAATATGGATATTTATTCTTCAAATTCAAATTGCACTTTGTAAACTTTACTTTAAATCATTTATTTAATCCTTAAGCAATACTTTAAATATTTATTTACATAGTCCTTGTCAAACTATAACACTTTGAAAATCTCGACTTATAAATAGTACTTTCCAAGATAAATAGTGTTTTCTGAAACTTAGGTCATACTAATTTTATTGAATGGAAGTTATACTTATAAAATAATTTAGGAAAAATTTGGAGTCAATTTGAAGTCATTAAGATAGTTGAAAATGAAAGAAAAGATTTTACTACAGTATTTTATGAATAGTGCCATAGGCAAAGTTAAACTGTAAATTAATTCAATTTTGCTCAAAAAATTCCAAGATCGATACAACTTGATACTTAAATATTCCATATAGTTCGTTGGCATTGAAATTGAAATTTTTAAATATTGGAAAGTATTTTTAGTGAATTGAGAAAAGATATTAAATTTTAATTTTATAGGGTTTTTAAGTTTTTTAAACACATGTTTTTACAAGGGTTAAGGATTATATTTCTAAGAATTATTGAAGCAAAAAATTAGTTGTTTTGACCTATAATTAATTAAAAATAGATTTTAAATAGAGTTTTTAAGGCGGATTTTTGTGAGCCATTAGATTTTTTATCTAACCACCAAAAAGGATGCTATATAAAGGTCAACATTTTGGTCAAGATGTGACTAGTGATTAGCCATTCACATTCTTCTTCCTCCCACCTTAGCCGACACATCATCTCTCCTTATCTTCTATTTTTTTTCTTCTTTCCTCCTTTATCCAAGCTCAAATCTAACCAAATAAAACACCAATCTACACCTCCATGGCCTTTTAATCAAGATTCAAGCGAGAAAAACAAGAAAAATTAGGTGAATTTGAACAATTAATAAGTGGGTGAATGGCAACTAATTTTCATTTGAGTAAGAATTTTTTAGCTCTATCATTTTTCTAGTGTTCTTAGGGTGCCCAAGAGTGAAATTTTATGGGTAGATTGATTTTAGTAGGTGCGTGTGATTTTTAAGGATTTTTCTAAGTTTCCTATACATTATGTGTTATGTGTATGTAGAGAAAGGTGAATCAAGTAGATCAAAGTGCAAAGAGAAGGTGTAATTGGTGGCTTAAGAAGTATTTTGGCACATTTTTTAAGAGTATTCATGTTAGCATAAATTCATGAATTAAATTGAGTGTTTTATGTGTATATAAGTGGTAATAAATGTGTATTTATTGTGTAATGGTTTGTAATTGTGTTGGCAGTTGAAATTGGCATGTGTATAATGATGTAAATGTTATGTAATTGATGAGAACATATTGAGGATAGTGATTTCATGACATGGCCAAAATATATAACTAAGTAAGAAGTGTATGTGAAATGTTTAATTATGAGTAATAGGTTGACTTTGATAAAATATGAATATGTGAATGTGTGGTATTGTGATATAATGATTAATGTGCATGTGTAGTGATTCTTGAGGATAAGGCTGAATGCCTCTATTAGTGATAAGTGCATGTTTTGAGCTTATGGGATTATGTATAGTTGTTTAAGGAAATGATAATGTTGATAGAAATCTTGAAATGGGCTAAATTGTGCCTTATTTAATATGTTAAATAGTATGAGTTGATTATGACATAATGGTTACCCATCAAATATTCTAAGTATGGTATGTTATTGTATGAAAGCATAATGATGTGTGAAGTACATTTGATGGTCGAAAATGTGATTATGCCATGTTTTGAGTATTTTGGGCCATAAGAGAGTTATATGACATAATGATGTAAAGTATGTTCATGTTACCATATTGTAATTAAATGTGATCTTTCATATGGCTAAATGAACATTATGGTATGGAATTTTGATATTAAGGTCATAATGATAAAGAACATGTGTAATGGTATGAGGTTGGTTTTATGTAATAGAGGAATGAAGTTTAAACTATGTTATGGCCGAATGGCCTTACAAGTGAGTGATATGGAGCTAATGCATGATAATTTGAATATGGCATGTTCTATGCATTTTTATGAATTAATGTGGATTTGTATTGGTATAAAATAATGCTTATGAGTGAATTGCATTGGCCAAAATTATGGACGCATTTTGATGATAATTATATAAGTGTATATACATGGATTATAATTGAACTAAAATTGTGTTGAATGAATGTAAATATGTTAATAATCGTTAAAATGTCAATATTATGGCATATACACACTTAAATTAGTGGTGAAGTTATTTATGGCCTAATTATGCAACGGCACCTAATAGGCCTAGAATGAGCTTGATCAATATTATGCCTTATATAAGGTTATAAGCATATATGGCAACATGAGGAAATTAGTATACTCATGAATTTGATGATCTATGTATAAAATCATGAAAATGATAAAAATAAAGCATTATGGATGTTAAAACTACTTAATAAAATGAAACATAAATAAAGTTGTAATTACTCCATATGATTAGACAACCTAGATTTGATATGTTAACTAGTCAACTAGAGAATTTAGTAGCTACCAGGGTACCCACAAGTATTTATTTTATTCTCTGAGCATTATTTGGCCTCGGGTAATTTATATTTGGCCTAAGGGCACTTTTATGACCTTTGGGTCCAGTAATGACCTTTGAGTCCATTTTATGACCTTCGAGTCCAATCTATGATCTTCAGGTCTAGTTATGAGCTTTAGGTCTAATTATGACCTATGGGCCCAGTTTATGGCCTCTCGGCCTATTTAGTCCCACTATCTAGTTTGGGATAGTTGTCTTTTAAGTATGGACAATAAATGGTTAAATAAACTAAATAAACAAATTTGAGAACTTAAATGTACATGATTTTACATCTTTAAATATTAAGTATTGAATATGTTATGAAAATGAAATTAGGTATACATGGTAAGTTATACTTAATATGGAATCAAGACCTTGTATGATTAATTATTGCTATATTTTAGGAAAGGATGTTTTAATGCTTATTTATACATAGAGATGAATTATGTATAAATCTTATATAAGTTAATTGATTTATGATAAAAGATTTGTATGACTTACATGATTACATACATATGCTAAAGTGAATACACCACTAAGCATCCGCTTAGCGCATTATTTTATTTTGCAATGCATAGGTTAAAGAGATAGTAGATTAGAGTCAAAGCCTTAATCTAGAAATTTATCAAGAAAGCTTCTTTTTGGGTATTTTGTTTATTTTAGTTATAATCAAGTGATGTAATTAATGTCTAAAGTCATTCTTATGTAATTGAGGGATTAGGTATAAGTTGTGATTATAAAAGTGTATTTTGCAACTCTTAAAGTTTATGTATAATTTTTATCGGCACAAAATCACATGTTTAACTAGTGTTGGAATGATTTCTCTTAATTGAGCTTGCTTAACTTGATGTTGTATCTAAGCATTGATTTTGAGGATGTTGAGTTGTTTTGAAGGGTCAGATGGACCCGGGAGTGGTGGTTGTGTGAATGAAAATTTTAGAAGTGCTATTTTTATGTAGGTTACTATTTGGAATAGTGCCCAGTATAGCCATTATGCTGCCTAAATTTTGGCACGAGGACCCTAATAGTACACCTTGTAAATTGGTTTTTGAAAATCTATATTTTTATGTAATATGCATGCAATAAATGTTCTAAATCTGTTAAAAAGGTTTTTAATAAAAAAATGTTTCCATATTTTTAGTTTGGATATCATTTGTGTGTTGCTCTATAATTGGGACTAATGGTTGTGTAGGGTAAGGGGTGTCACACAAACACTTAGAATTTCGATGCCAACTCAAGTTCTAGAATAGCCCCTTTCAAAATTTTTGAGGCATTACAATTATAAATGAAAGTATGGTAAATGTATATGTGAAATAACTAAAAATATGGATACATGATGAATTGTGTGTGAGTGTTCTATTGAATAGATGAAACATGGGTACTTACAAGGTAAAATAAAAATGTTTGAGTAATTGATATTATGGTTATTTGAAATACATAATTATATAAAGAGCTTATAATCGAGTAACCAAATGTAAGTGATAATGTATAACCTTATGAGTTTGAAAGGATGGCTGATTGTCAATAATTAAGTAGAAATAATAATTACGCTAATAAACCTATCATAGTTAGTGAGCCTAGGTAAACTGGTATGCTTACTATGGAATTGATTAATAATGGTATTTATTCAGCTCTCTAAGCTCACTTGTTTATTATATGATGTATTCCTATATGAAGGGTACTTTGTACCTCACTTAGTGCCATATGTTGGATGTGTTATTCTTTTGTTTTTCCTATATGACAGGTAATCTATACCCACTTAGTGTCATATTTTGGATACTTCATTCTTTCATTATTCCCATATGATGGGTACTCTATACCTTTCTTTGTGTTATAAGTTGGATACTTCGTTGCTTCATTATTCTCATATGATCGATACTATAATACCTCACTTGTTTTGTTATGATGGCTACATTTAGTTTCCCACTTGTTTATCATATGATGTATTTTTGTATGATGGGTACCTCGGTAGTTCACTTGTTTATCATATAGAGGGTATTATGATATCTCATAGTTCTTTATTCTACCAAATCTTTGGCTATAATATGTATATTTGGATAAACTCTACTAACATAGTTATTAATTAATGTGGAATTTTAATAGGTACACATTGTGTAAATTATTAAATGATTTTTTAATCATTTGTGAAAGAACAAAATAGCACTAAAATTGTTAAGGGAATAAATCCTTCATTTAAAACATGATAAATAGAGCATTATAAGAAACTTATAGTGAAATGTTTATACTTGGCTTGAAATAAGAAAAAGGGATTTAAAGTTGAGTTATCAAGATAAATTATAAGTGGAATATAAAAGAAACCTTTATCAGTAATGGTATATGATATGAATTATAGGGTGAATAAATAGAAATTATTTTGATAAGTGATAAAAGAAAGAATTCTAAAAACTTTTATGTATACGGGGTCAAAATTCTTTAGTTTGGAAATAAGTAAAATTGATTTAAAAATATAATATGTATGTATATATAGCTTGATGGATGCCAGATTAGAGATTGCATCTTATGAATTAACGATATGCTTAAAATCCACTAAATAATGTTTTATGAGTAAGTAGTTATAAAAGTAATGATGAAGCTTTATGGAACTTCCGAGTATGTTCGACATTATATGCCTATAGTTAAGAGGAAATTTGATAGAATAGGTAAGTTATGAATATAGTCCTATTCTTTTAATCTATAGTCTGAGCTATAAAGCGAACTAATTGCATGGTGTGAGTATCTCTTGATACTTTTATCACATGAATAAGTAATGTAGTTACAAAGTAATAAGGTTTAATATGTGTGTTTTGTGAGGAATGCCTTAAAATGCTTAAGATATGGTTAAATCATTAGACTATAAGATTTTTTTTTTGTATCTCTAAAATAAATGTGAAATATTTCATAGATATATTTTATAATGTTAAAAGAAATTAACTTGCATGATTATAATTATATTTTTGGCATGTAGCATTAAGTCATGGAATTTATATATAGTCCAGTCCCAGCAGAGGTCGAAGACATCAAACTATGTATGTTAGATTAGACATGATGTTATTTATGAATGTGTATCATTTTGTGCCTAAATTTGAATTATCATGCATTTTAGTTTTGTGATGAAAAAGTAAGTATAGAAGTATAAATGTAGTCTCACACTTGATATCAATATTGTGTAATATGTTACTATTAATTTAAGATGGTAAGTAATTATTTGACGTGGATATAATGAGTACATCGCGTATAATATAAATTACATGCATATGAAATTGAGCATGTGATATGAGAACAATGAGAATAGTGATGTACATGTCATGATAAATATGATAAATTTGGTTATATATGTGATTTGATGATATTGAAGTGGTGTTGAAATATATGAGAGCAATAAAAGTGTTCACTTTATGCAAGTTTAAAATTTTATTAGTGCCTTAATATAGCGGTTATGCTATTACCTATTATTAGAATATGTTATGAACCTAAGTGAAATGTTTTAAAATAAGATGACATCATTTTCAAAAGCTATTTGAACAAAAAATTTTAAATCACATTTCTATGTACTGTTGCATTATTTATATGTTACTATAACACCTTCTGCCCAATCCATTTCTGGTTCAAGTAAGAGATGCCACTTCTTAAAAGGTCACCCATCCTAATCCTACTCTTACCTATAACTCATTTAACTTGATAAGAAATGTTATTATATTTAATGATCAACTAAATATATTGGTTAGTTTAAGACCCGACTAGAACTAGTACAACAAAGGCTCATGTCCATCTATTTATGTCTAGGAATATATTTTTAATGGCCTTGTTATAATGTCATGCATGTAAAATCATAAAAATAACAATCATCACAAATTCAACATGTAAACAATGCTCATGATGGACTTGTCTTACCTGTGACTTTAATAGGTTGTTTCAACTGATGCTGGGGCTTGACCCACCAGTTTGCTTGCTTTAACTAATAACTTATGCATTAGCAAAGAAGCCAATACACTAAGCATAATTGCTTAGTGGTGTATTCTAATACTATGAAAATTAAAATTTGAATTTCAGTAAATAATAGCTATTAGTATCAACTCATTATAACCATGTCTTTATTCCCCTATATATTTTTCTTTCTTTTATTGTAACATTCCTATATTTATTTTGTACATAATTTTGTTGTTTTATCCCAATTTATCTTTGTATTGAGTAGTGGTCAGGTGTTATTGTCTTTTATATTCATTTCCAACTATTTGTTTAGTGATAATTTAAATAATTTCATTGTTTCTTACTTTACTGTATTCTCTAAGAATATTCTTGCATCTTTCCTTAATACATTCTCATAGTTTCTATTTATTACTCTTCTTTCACTATATTTGATAGATCATTTTATCATTGACTAACTTATACGTATATGTAATTAATATAGTTCATTCATAGATACATTTTTGAATAAACTCATGTCAAATGCTTTATCTTGATATGTACTAAATTGCATTTATGTATCAATAATGTTTGCTACTATTTGATTAGTTTATTTTATCCATTATTTCAATTCACCTCTTACTTTACTTTATTTCCTTTCTCTTTCTTTTTCTTCTCATTTTCCAAATTTGAATATTTTAATCTCTTTAATGGTATATTAGTCATTTTCATCTCGTTGCTATTTATGAAGCCCATATTTGATAGACATACTCTCAACACTGGATATCAGGATCAATCTTGTATAGTGGTCCACATTTTGGACCTTGGCATCTATACACACCATCCATTCGATAACGGGGATCAACTCTGTAGAACCTCCCAATACCAAATGTTAAGGATCAGTCTTATTAGACCTCCCAACAAGTGGGATAGTAGAGATTAGCCTCAAAGGACCTCCCAAATCCTAAATATAGATCAAGCTTAAGTGGATAGCAATGATTAGCCCTATGAGACCTCCTAAATCTAATACAATATGGGTAAGTAGGGATCAACCCATATGGACCTCCCAATACCTAGGTGTGCAAGGCTTACTAGTAGAGCCTCAATGGCTGCACCCATCATATCATACAAGTAGGCAATGACCCACATAGACCAATGCCCCTAGCAGCTACTAACTCCCTAATTAACCAGTCAAGGTATCCAGTGGGTTGCCCAACTTATATGGGCTATTCTTACTTCTTATTGCATTTCACTTTTCATTTGTTTCCATGCCATTTCGATGTCATAAGAAATTGAGTCATGTTCATACTAAATATTGGCATCATATTTCATTCGCATGAGTATATAAATATAACTATTGTAATTTATTATTGTAGCATACTTTTTCTCTTTATCCTTTTTAAACATATTATGATCTAGTTCTGCTCGTAGCCATTTTATTCACCAGTCACACCATTATTATATCATGTTACTTATATTTCATGAGTGCGAGTTTCTTTGTTCATTTAATTACCCATAAGTCTTTTAAATTACTTTACATAAATTACCTTTTCATAGTGTATCATTACCTTTCTCTTAAGTATATATTATTAACTTACCTTCTATTATTTCATATATTCATCCTTAATATTTTTATAGTGTTAGTAACGCCTGTGTTTTGAGGCTTCATGAATAGTGCCACTGGGTTCGAAAAGTGTGCTTGAGGTGCTGGGTCACTTGTATAAAAATTAAGGCAATGACACTAGTCATGAAACTTTGAGGGGCTTTAATTTGATGGAAGAGATAAAATTTCAAAATTTAGCAAAACCAATAATTCATTTCGGATTATAAACTACCCCTCTATGTAAGAAAAATTTTACGGGCCAAGAATGATCTGGGATGTGCTCGGACAGACCTAAAAATAGCGGTCCCTAAAGCTCAAAAATTCCACTGAGTCCATCGGTGAAAGAATTTTTGAATTCTAAGGTCATTTGCAAATTCTCATAATTTTTGAGATTGGCATGCAAATTAAGGCAGTATGAAAACTACCCTATCAATGGAATTTAGTTGCAAAAATTTATGAGTATGTAGAGAGGATTAAAATATGAATTTTAAAACAAATGATGTATTTTTTTGAGATCCATGTGAATTTTAGTGAATTTTTAAAGTTTACCAAAAAATTGAGACATTTCGAGATGACTTGGGTGGTTGTGGGACCCACCCATACACTTGCCAGCTGGCCTAAGGCCTTTGACAAGTGGCCATGAGTGTTGACAAGTGGATTTTCCACTTAAACAAAAGAGGATTTTCTTCCTTTTTTTCTACCTAGGAAAGATGCCATAGCTAAGGATGGTGGCCCTTTTCACCTTCTTCCTTTAGTTCTTTCTAGAATTTTTAGATTCCTAAAATTATTTTGGGATGTTGGGGAAGTCTCTAAAGGAGAATCATGGCCAAAGGAGTCTTCAACTGTAAATTAAAATTCATGGAAGTTTACTGGACATAAGCAGTCTAGCAAGTTGATTTGGTGAGTTTTCATGCCTTCTCCTTGGTTTTTCTTGGGTATTTATGGTTGTAAATGACTTTTTGTAATGCCTAACTTCTATGGGGATATGTATGGCTTTTGTTTGAGTTGAATTGGAGTAAGGAAAGGCTTGAAAAAGATGGAGAAAGCTTTCATGAGGGCTACAATAAAGGTTGGGAACCTTGAAGTGGTGGCAATGTTATCTCTAAGTGAGGTAGGTAAGTGAATTCAACCATTCACTTCATGCCCTTTTAATTTTAGTAGATGTTCTTTGAGTTCAAGAATGGTTTGAGTTCATGAAGTAGTTTGGATAGGGATTTTCTTGAAGGATTATTGTGCATGGCATGAGGGAATGAGGATTGTATGGTTTATTGAATGAAAAGTAGTCATATTGATGCAAACTTTAACTTGGCCGAGTGGTTTACATGGCATGGGGAGGCTTGGCAAGTATGGTATGTGGACAAATTTGTGTATATGGGTGGTACAAAATAATGTGTATGTAATGCATGATATTGTGTTGGCATGAACTTAGCTAATGTGTACTTTGAAATGGCATGACATGTAATGAGAAAATGACTTGAAAATGGCTTTAACATAACCATAGAAATTGACTAGAAATCAAGTGTGAAAAGTGACTTGAAATTGCCTTTAAGGGCTATAGGTTAAGAATGCACAATGTACCTAAATTAAGTGCCTAGAATGGCTACTATGATTGATCCTTTGTGATGGCATGTGTGCCTAGATTTTGGCCTTTTGTATGGCCTAAGTTTGTGATTGGCTTTAGGCCTATGAATGCATGAAATAACTGGTGAAAACTGCACTAAAAAATAAAGTAAAAAAGACCTAAAAAGCTTAATCAAACTTTGCTACAATGACCTATAACTGTCCTAAAATGACCATTACTTGAACCAATAAATCCCTTAGATAGTAAATAACTTAGAATTATGATATAATTATGGAATTAAAGCTAGAATAATATATGTGAATTATTGGCAATTATACCCCTGAGTATATTTTTTGATAATTCACTCGATACAGCCAATCTGTGGCCAAACCAGACCTGGCTAATTTCTAACTGTGTTATAAAAATTATAACTGACTATTTTTGAGTTTGTAATATTATAAAAAGTTA
>CANXYI011345670.1:0-11271 GCA_948208565.1 Hura crepitans | reverse complement strand
TGCCAAAATTTTCATAGACACATGCACACCCATTTTCTTTCTCTTTCTTTGTTTTTTTCCCAAATATGGCATTGGCAGCTGAGATGATGGCCTTAAACTCATCACCTACCATTCAGAAGATCTTTATTTCTTCTTCTCCTTTTTCACAATTCAAAGCTTCTTTTAAACCTTAGTTAATTAGACCCATCTCTATATCACTTCTAACATTAACTATTATCCCTTTGTTAGATGTTTTCACCTTTCATCATGATGCCAAAGCTTTCTCTATTTCAATGGATTAGATTGTCTCTTCTCTTACTCAAGTAAGAAACCTTTTGGATATAATTTCTAATTCTCTAATTTTGGTAGATACCTTTTTATTGAAATTGTTTGTTGTTTGAGAAATTAATAGGTGCAGAATACAATTGATCAAGTTGGGTTTAGTTTCTTGGAGAATGCTCAATGTGTTTTTGAAGTTGTTAATGATGCTTTAAGCTTAGGATAAATGTTGTAATGCCATTGTGAAGCAAGCTAGAGATGAAGCTTTAAAGATTGCTTCTCTAGCTCTTTCAAAGGCCTCTAAGAAAGCCCAAGAGGCTATTCAAATCTTTGGATTGACATCTAGCCTATTCTTATTGCTGTTAAGGTGCACCTTTAATTTTGTTACCTTTTGTTCTTCTTATTGTGTTGTTAAAAATCTTTTTTATCTGGTTTGAAGAATTGTAGCTTAACAGCATCTAAGAAAATAGAAACCCATTTCATTTCCATAACTAGATATTAACTACTAATCGGTACCATAAACTTTCTTTGGTTTGAAATATTTTAGTAATGGATCATTTTTTCAACCATAAACTGCTGAAAATGAAAAATTTTTTGTAATTTTGATTTTTTGGGGTGGTATTTTTGGCTTAGTCGTGTAATTAATTCAAATAGGTTAATGCTGTGATTGGAAAGTAATATGTCAATAAGAAATTTTTTATTTTGCTTCAGAGAGTATAATAATACTTTTTATTTAACATTAAACTTTATTTGGTTAACAGTAAATCCAAAGAGAAATAAAAGTTACCTTAATGAGAGAAAATTAAATGAATTTATTCTCATTTATTTCCATTGTTTAGTTATTTAAAAAAAATATAGGGTAAGTTAAATGTGTTTTTCCTTTGATACCATTAATAATTGAAAATAAAAGAAAGAAAATGAGTGCATAGTAGTAATTTCTCTTGGTATGTTAATATTAACACTTATTTCTCCTCTTTTGTCTCTATTTAAGAGAAATGTTTTGTACATAGTTGGGAAAATTAGGAAACTCCATTTCCCTTCTTTTACCATTGCTTACACTCAAACAAATAATAAAAGTAGAGTAAAATGACTTTCTATTCTTTTCTTTTCTCCTAATTTACCTCGAAACAAACATAGGCTAAACATTTGACTGTATTTATGATAATTGAATGTTTGTAATAGACAGTAGTAGATGTTGCATAACAACTAAGAAAGTAATCAAAGAGGTGAAACCAGTAGCTCCTTCAACTGTTAAAACTATTTTGTTAGCATACCCTATAATTATAGGAACTGCTAGAGCAATCTTCTTGCATGCCTCCTCCTACCTCCTGTTTAGTGTACCATCTCCCTTAGGATCTATTTAGATAGAGGTTTTTGGAGATTTTATAAAGTATTGAAAGGTAAAGGATGGAAGATATAAAAGATAAGATAAAGTAAGGTAAATGGAAGTATTTGGAAGGTTAAAAAATTTTTATTTTTCAACTCTACATTGTACCTATATCAAAATTATTTTCCAATATTATTATACTTTTCCTTGTATATTTATTCTGTGTAGACATATAATAATTTTAAATGGGCATTTTTGTAATATTAATCTTTAACCTTACTTTGTTACACCTTCCAACCAAACAAATAAAAGCTATTAAACCTTTAAATGTCATATTTTTTTTCTAAATATAATAAAAATAAATTATCCGCCCTACTTTTACCTTATTTTACCTTATCATACCTTATTAAATCTTTCTATACTTTTGTCCAAACAAACCCTTAGTTTATGTGGCCACAAAGGTAAATTTTCAAAGCTTAGTGTCTTAGTATTGAATATAAGGCTTTAATAAATATTACTTCTAGTTTACCTTTTTTTTATTAGAAATGGGAGGCTAAGCCCTAAGACAAAACAAAAGAAAGATCAGCAGAGCCTAGGCCAAGCTACTCTATGAAGGTCTGCTTTTAAAACCTCTTGAATTCCAGTTAGGGGTTCATGGCAAAACTAAATAACAATAAATTGCTAATGAGCCTATTTCACCATCAAATATGCTGCATAGTTAGCCTCGCTGAAAATGTGCTTTAGTTCCACTATCTAATCCCTTTGCATTATTATCTTGGATTGATGAATGATATGGTTATGGATTTGATTCATTAGATTCGTTAGTGCCATGAATGCACTCTTATTATCCACTTCAGCAACAATTTTCTTATACCCAAGTCTCTAAGATAGATTTAAGCCCTCTATAATTCCCCATAATTCAGCATGCATAATAGAGCACATCCCAATTTTTTTTAAAAACTAGCTATCCATCTGCCACTACTATCCCTTATTACTCATCCCACAGTGGCAAAGCTGTAAGAAGAATTTAGTAATCCGTTAAAGTTCACCTTTACCCATTGCTCCCTCAGAGGTCTCCACCTAATAAATTTCCATCCCTTGGCACTTTCAGACCTCTAATTCATTGTTAACACCTTTTTATCGATCCCATACTCTTTGGCCCATTGTTTGCTTTCTAAAACAATGTCTCAATTCCTCCTATTGTTGTCCTGGAAGAGTATTTGGTTTCTCCTTTACCAGATCTTGTAGTAGATTATCCCAAAGATGGCTGACCATTGATAATCATCACATTCAACTTTAAAGCTTTCTATGATGTTGAGAATTACCTAACCGTTCCTTAGGAGAGACTAAAAATAAGTTTTGAGGTGTATTGGGATTATTTTCGACCAGACTTCAATGGTTATAAAGCAGTCTCTGAGTACATGACACACATCCTCAACTTGGGACCCGTAAATGTTACACCTAGTGGTAATGCTACTATGCCTCCTACGTTTTTTCGAATTTGTGAGGAGTTTATTATGGATGGCTAGCCATCGGAAGGCTTTAACTCTCTCTAGACATTTAAGACTTCATGTCGCTTTCTATTTCTTATCTTTCAAGTTCCAGTTATTTTTTTCCAATAACTGGTAAACTGATGACACGAAGAAGATTCCCTTCTCACTTGGCATCCATAAGATCTTGTCTATCCCATCTTTTGATTGTGGTGGTTTGATAACTGCTAGTTGTAGTAGACTAGAATAATTGACTTTATGAGCTATTAAGTTCCAATTCCAATCCCCATTGGTTGTTGCCATATCAGATACTTTTGCTTGAAGGTTAATATCATCAATTCCTTCAGGCACCATTTCCTCCAGTAGACCAATAGTTTTAATCCACCAATCCGTCCAAATATATACATTTAAACCATCTCTAATACTTACCCTATTCCTTTTAGAATGTCACCCCAAACTATTGTAAATCCTTTCCACATATAAGAGGATTTACTCTTACCAATATTTATTAGGATGCCTTGTTAGTGAGTCCTAAGGACCTAAACCCATAGAGCTTCTTTCTTTATAATTAAGTTAAAATAGATTTTCATAAGGAAAGAGGTAGTTTAGCTTTTAATATGCCATAGGCTAAGGCCACCATTCTCATACAGTTTATAGGCATCTACCTAACTAACAAGTGGGATTTTCCTTTGCTCTTTTATGGATCTCCATATGAAACCATGAATGGTTCTCTCAATATCATTGTAAATCTTTGAAGGAAGGACTATAGATTGCATTGTAAAATTGGGTATTCCTGATAGCACTATTTTAGCAAGTGTAAATTGTCCTACCAACGATAGAGATTTGGCTTTCCAACCAACTAAATGCTACTGGATATTGTCTAGGATATATCGATAAATGCTTGCGTAGACTCATTTGTGTAGGATTGGTACCCCCAAGTACTTCCCTAGACATTGGTTATTAGGATCCCTAGTTTTGTACTTAAATTGCTACTTCTTTTTCTTCCATATTATGTGAGAAGAAGACCTTGGACTTTTTTTTACTAATACACTGAACAGAGCTTGAACAGAAAGCATTCATCACTTTATTGATAGTTAATATTTGATCTTTTATAGCCTCAGCAAATATGACTAGGTCATCAGCAAAGAATAAGCGGGATATCTCTAGTCCATTCTTATAGAGGAGAACCAGTTTTCAATTGCTAGCACTAACTTCCAACATAATTTTTTAAGCCAATTGCTCTATGCAAAGAACAAATATATAACGGGACAAAGGATCCCCTTAGCGAATTCCTCTCATCAATTGGAAAGCTTTAGTGATGTTGCCATTCCACAGAATTTGTAGGGTGCTAGTTATGATGCAATCCATAATGACTCGAGTCAAAGTAGTTGGCATTTTAACATTGCATAGAGTGTCCTCAATGAAATCCCAACTCAGTCGGTCATACATTTTTTCTAAGTCAATCTTGATAGCCATCCATTTTTTTTTATCTTTCTCATGGAATGAATGATTTCTTGGGCAATTACAATATTATCTGTGATGTTCTTTTCCTTCGCAAAGCTTAATTGAGCATGTTGAATCAACTTCAGTATTAAGGGTTTAAGTTTATTAGCAATAAGTTTGGTCACAATTTTATATGCGACCGTACACAAGCTAATAGACCTGACTAAAAGACTCTAGAGGATTCTTCTTGAGAATTAGGACAATGAGGGTTATGTTCATCTCTTCCTTAATTTTATTACCACTTAGATGCCTTTTACAAGCTCACACAGGTTACTTCCCACTACATGCCATTGGCTTCGAAAGAAAACTGCATGAAATCCATCTATCCTAAAGGCTTTTAATGGTTGCATATCAAAAAAAGCATTTTTTACCTCTTGTTCTATGATTGTTCTCCTTAGACTATTCCTTTCTTATATAGTAAGTTAAGGATATTAACCTCGAATATCACACAACGGGTACTCCTCCTATTATTTGGTGTAAAGCTTCTAAAAAAAATTAATCACCTTTTTTCGGAGTGTATTTTAGTCCGTGCACTACTCTCTACCCTCTAGTTTTAGCATTTCAATCCTATTATTTTTCCTTCTTTTTACAGCGAAAGCATGGAAAAATTTTATGTTTCGATCATCGTGCGCCAACCACTTACATCGGCTTTTTTGTGCCTAGAGTGATTCCTCTTAATTCAATGTTTATTTTAGCTATATTCGGAGTCACTTTTCTAGCTTAAGGAGGCCTCTAGAGAATTTCCTTTCTAATGCCTTTGAATGCCCTCAATGTAGTTGATCAATATCCTTTTCTTGTAATGAATATTCCTAGAGACCTTGCGATTCCAGGTTGAGATTGCTTTTTAAAAGTTATTTGTATTTTTTGATAAGAATTTCTATTGATTCCAATTGCTTCTTACAAAGTTTCCAAACTCTGCATGTTCCATCCATGCTGCTAGAAATCGAAAAAGCCTGGTAGGTTAGTTTAAACCATGAGAGAACTAACAAAAAGGATTGGTCTACAATCTGAACCAATTTTAAGTAGATAATAGACGTTCATTTCTAGAAAAGCATCTAGCCATATATTATTACATGAAGCCCTATCTAGCCTTACGAACAGGAACCCTTTGGTCCATATCAAATTAAGTCCCTTGTATTTTAAATCATGCAAGCCTTTAGAAAAAACAAAGGATTGGAATTGCTTACATCTTTTTTGGTTTGAAATAGGACCCCTTTTCCTTTCGCTAGCTTAAAGAGTTGCATTAAAGTCGCCTGCTAATATCCAAGGCATGGTCTACATATAGGGAAGCTAGAGAGTTCCAGACTAGTTTCCTTATTATTGCACATGGACTAGTGTACACTGCTGAGAACACAAAGCTTCTTGATCCTTTAACTTTATAATGAATAAATTGTTCCTCACAGGCCAAAATTTCTATTGTGACAGAAGTGTCCCACATCATCCATATCCCCCATAAAGCTCGTGGCTTCTACTCTAAAAGAGTTTTCAAAACCAATTTTTTCTATGACCTTGTCTACTTTAACTCTACTAATTTTGGTTTCCATTAGGACCAAAATCTGAGGTTTATTTTCTTTGATAAGGCTTTTAATTATCCTTCGAAATTTTAGGCTTGCTAACCCCTGGTAATTCCAAATAAGGAGGGAGTAATCCATAAAAATGAAGGGAGAGGGGGTTAGCATCAGCTTTATACCTCGATGACAAGGTCTTTTGGTGTCTCCACCACTGAATCCTCCTCCATTTCACTACTAGTAGTGTCATGGATCATTCCTTCTAGTCTATCCTCATTGCCATTTACTGGGCCTTCATTCCGTTCTAAAGTTGTTGACTTTAGCTCTTGATTTTGAATAGGCTTGAAAGTAGAATTTTTCCTCTTTAAATTTAATTTTTGCACTTTAATGTCTAGGGGTTTGGCTTTCCTCCCACTTGTTCTCCATTTTTCCATGGCATTGTTACTACCATTGATCCTGCTATTTTGGCAGTTTTTAATCATAAATGCAATGTTTTCCTTTAGTACCGCAGCATGGTGGGCTAAGTTAAGGGTTGTCAAGGTGAATTTTAGGTCTTTGAAGTGGGTAAATGGGTTGAAGTTTAGGTTCTAGGATTGGTCTAGTTTCTTAGCATGTGTGCTTAGGCCTAGGACAGCAAGGGTATTCTATTTCTTTAGTGTTTGCGAGTTGGTTACGATTTCTTTTGGTGATTTATATGAGTGGCTAGCCTTTGGTTTGGGTTGTTCTCGGGCTTTCTTAGGTTTTTAGGCTTTCTTAGATGGATCCTTCTTATACTTATTGGGTTGGCTGTCAAACTGGGGTTCTATTGTCGAGGTGTTCCTTGTGAAGGTTAGCGTGTGTTGGTCTTCCTCTAATAAAGAAGCTATCTCGTTAACCTCATTATCTACCAAGATCTCAAAACAAGATTTGTCTCTCCTGTCTCCATCAATTGCTATTTTCTTAGGACTATTCTTATCTTTCTTGTCAAAAGTGTTCCTTTGGTTGCATCTTTAGACTTGCATCCATGGTCTATACTCTGATAGTTGCTCAGTCACAGGCTTGGACCCTATTCCTATTGCCTTTCCATATTCTTTTTCTTCTTGCATGCTAGTTGGTTCTCCCGCCTCAACTACTTTGTTTTTATAGTATTCTCTGTTGTGGCCGTAGCATCCACAGCCGAAGTAAATGTTGGGAAGGTTTTCATACTCCACTATTTGGACCATTCCATCGACATAAATTCTAGTTTTAAGTGGTTTGTTCAAGTCTATTGCCACTGCTACTCTTGCAAATTTGCCTTTACATCCATCTTTGGTGTAGTAATCCACTTTTATAACTTGTCTTATGGCATGTGATATAAGACTCCTGCAACTAGAATTGTAGTAGTTGTAGGGAAGAGATGGAAATCTTACCCATGCTTCTATGATTGAGGGGAATGCCTCATTAGGACTAAAAGTTGAACTCTAGTGTTGTATAATCAAATAATTTCCAAAGATTAGCCATGGACCATTTGATAAAACGTGGTCATAATCTTCTTTTTCCTTGAATTTGACCAAATAATAACTATTCTCCAGTTCAATGAGTTCGAGGAACCCCTTAGGTTTCCATAGCAAGTGGATTTTCCCATATAAGGATTTGTACCTAATATTGCGCCTAAGAAGTTTCACCACTGCTATTTGTCCCATGCTTTGCTCCATGAGTCTGTGAATCATTTTTGAGAAAACAATTGAGGGAACTCTATTTTCACAAGAGATGATTATATCCTCCTTAGTTGTTATGAAGTTGTCATCGAAATCTCCCATCAATTCCATTTCTTCATGCTTTGCACCTTGCAAGAGCTTGTCTTTGAAAGAGACATGTTGATTTCCTTCGAGGCATTAGTTGTCTACGTCCATCTCCCCTTTCAGGTGATTTTTTGCTTTCCTCCCATTCTGGATCTCATCAGTGGACTATGGGTCTAGATTTTCATTTGCTTCGATAGAGGGGCTGCTCTTTTCTATGGTTTCCATACTCTACTCTCTCCCTTTACACTCGATATTTTATAATTACATCATTTGCTTCTAGTTTACCTTTTCCATGTTTGTAATGGAAAAGCTATAGTTTATTAATATTGTGAACTGAGGCAAACTAGTCATGTTCATAGAAGCCTTTAGGTAAACTTCCAATTCCCTAATTTTAGGAAGTGATGCTAATCCTTATTTATGACTCTTTAGGTTATTGAGATGTGATTCAAAGGTTGACCAGGTCTTGTGTTTAGTCAAAAGTTGTTAGTAATTTTCAAAATTTATAAGTTTGTTTTGGTCAATAGCATAGTAGGTTCTATTACTAATAAATCTGTGATAGGTGTAGTGGATTTCCAAAAAATCTATTTTTCTGTTTCAATGTAAGCCTATATATAGGCACATCACAATTGCTTTCTATGAGAAAAACTCAATTAAGAAGTAATAAAGTATCTACATCTTTACTTCTATTTTCTTCTTGCTGTCTCTTTCTCATTATCTTTTCCCAACAAATTTGGTATCAGAGCCTAGTTGGTCCACTGGGCAATTGAGTGATAAGTGAGGCTTGGGTCCATTGGGTATTGAGTGAAACACTTTTAGGTACTTAAGGGAAACACGAAAGTGTGGAGAGAGCTATATGAGAATGGCAGCAGGAGCTAGTTTTTCTTCCTCTGTACCACTTATACCAATTTTCAATGGTGAGAAATATGAGTGGTGGAGCATTAAGGTGAAGACATTGCTTAGATCATAGGAGTTGTGGGACTTAGTGGAGTATGGGTTTGTTGATGTACTAGAACCTAACACAGAAGAGGAGGAAAGGTTAAGAGAAACCAAGAAGAGGGATGCCAAAGCCTTGTTCATTCTACAACAAGCAATTCATGAGACTATTTTCTCATGAATTGCTGTAGCAACCACATCGAAGCAAGCATGGTCAATTCTGCAGAAGGAGTTTCAAGGTGCTTCAAAGGTCGTGATGGTAAAATTGCAATCACTAAGACGTGATTTTGAAACCTTGGTTATGAAGAATGGTGAATCAATTGCTGATTTTTTGTCAAGAGCAATGGCAATAGTTAGTCAAATGTGTTCCTATGGTAAGCAAATTTTAGATGAGACAATTGTTGCAAAAGTGTTGAAAAGCTTGACTCCAAAATTTGACCATGTGGTAGCTACAATAAAAGAAGCTAAGGATCTGTCAGTTCTTTTTATTGATGAATTAATGGGATCTCTTTAAGCTCATAAGTCAAGAATGAATAGATCATCAGAAAAGATCGAAGATAAGGCACTTCAAGTGAAGGAGACAACCACCAAACATGGAGAAAATTTTCATTCAGCAAGTAGAGGTTGAGGAAGAGGAGGATTTCGCAATGGTCGTGGTCATGGTAATGGCAAAGGCAGGGGAAGAAATAATGGGCAAAGGTAGTCTAATGAGCAAGGTAACACAAGGAGTGGTATTCAATGTTATCATTGCAAAGGATATGGGTATATAAAGGCTAATTATTGGTATAAAAACCATCAGATAAATTTTCCAGCAGAAAATGAAGAAGAATAGAAGCTTTTTATGGCTTGTATTGATACTAACTCGAAATCAAGTCATCTGTGGTTTGTTGATAGCGACTGCTCAAACCATATGATAGGCACCAAATCCTTGTTCTAGGAGCTTAATGAAACACAAAGGATAAAGGTGCAACTTGGCAACACAAAAGAGATGCAAGTTGAAGGGACAGTCACTGTGAAAATTGAAACTAGCCATGGTAAAGTAAAAGTGTTGGATAATGTTCAATTTGTACCTAATTTAGGATACAATTTATTGAGTGTTGGGCAATTGATGGTTGGAGGACATTCCGTTTTATTTGATGACAACACATATGTCATTAAAAATAAGAAATCAGGCCAAAGAATTCAGATCAATATGACTTCGAATAAAATGTTTCCATTGGATGTTTCTAACGTGGAGAATTTTGCTCTTGCTATAAGTGCAAAGGATGACTCAGAGCTATGGCATTTAAGATACAGGCATCTCAACATAAAGGGTTTGAAGTTACTTAGTGATAAAGGTATGGTTTTTGGGTTACCAAAAATTGGCTCAATTAATTTATGTGAAGGATGCATTTACAACAAACAAACTAGGAAGTCATTTCCTATTGGAAAAGCTTAGAGAGCTTTAAAATGTCTAGAATTAATTCATGCTGATTTATGTGGGCTAATGCAAACTAAGTCCTTGGGTGGGAGTTATTATTTCTTGCTATTTACTAATGACTACAGTTGCATGAGTTAGGTTTATTTTCTAAAAAATAAGTTAGAAACTTTTGGACAGTTTCAGAATTTCAAGGTTATAGTGGAGAACCAAAGTGGCTGCCACATTAAAGTTCTTCGCACAGATAGAGGTAGAGAGTTCGTATCCAAAGAATTTAGTTTGTTTTGTGAAGAAAATGGCATCCATAGGGAGTTAACAGCCCCTTACACTCTAGAGCAAAATGGTATCGCTGAACAAAAAAATCGAACTGTTGTGGAAATGGCAAGAAGCATGTTATAAGCAAGGGGACTTTCAAACCAATTTTGGGTAGAAGCTATAACAACATCAATCTATTTATTGAATCTCTCACCAATAAGGGCTGTCATGAATCAAACTCCCTATGAAGCATGGTATGGAAGGAAACCATCTGTAAGTCATTTATGAGTCTTTGGGTATGTTTCTTATGCTTTGATAAATTCTCAAGTTCGTCAAAAACTCTATGAAAAATCTAAAAAAATGCATTTTTATTGGTTATTGTACTCAATCCAAAGCATAAAAATTGTATAACCTCTTAGTGAAAAGTTTTCAATTAGAAGAGATGTAATATTTGATGAAAAAGCAAGTAGGGATTGGGGTAAAGAGTAGGTGCAACAAGAGATTCCAATTGAAGTCTCTCCAGATGAAAGACAAGAGTCAACTCCTACAAATTCAAGCATTGGTTCCTCGATAGCCACATAAAGCTCATCAACTTCAGCATCACCAAGCATTAACTCTTCTCTTGAAGATTCTTTAGATGAGACACCACAAAGCAAGCATAAATCTTTGGCTAACATATATGCATTTGTCAATTTGCTCTTACTATTTCAGACCCTATACATTATGGCGAAGCAGCTGAAAAAGAAGAGTGGCAGAAAGCAATGGTGGAAGAGATGCAAGCTATCGAAAAGAATAAAAAATTGGAGATGGTTGACTTACC
>CANXYI011345625.1:0-10028 GCA_948208565.1 Hura crepitans | reverse complement strand
ACCTTAAATTGCTAATTAACTTAGATTAATTAGAGGTTTGGGTTTCTTTATATCTAGTATTGCTAATTTTCTGCTGGAATTAGAGGTGCTAGATCCTATCTTTTTCAATTGCTTAATTCGGGTTTTTAGAGCCTAAGTTGTATGAATTACAAGTCTGGTTTTAGGTCTTGGGGTTCCACATCAACATCATTTTCAATAGAATTTTTGATTCGTAAAAATAATCGAGCATCTTCTCTCAACTAAGTCTAGTTAACTTTATCATTTGGAGGGTCTTGAGTAAAGTGGTTATCTTTATCAATACTACGTAAATAGACCCTAATAGTTTTACTCCAAGACAGTAAATTAGAGCCATTTAACTTGTGATCAGTAATTTTACTAGTGACTGGAATAATTTCACCTACAGATGCTTTTCCTTCATCCATTATAAAATCAAGGAAAAATGGAAATTATAGCAGACCTAAAGACTGATATGAAAGCTAAAAAATAAACTAACACACTAAATGCCAATTGAGACAAATATCAGAAAATAGAACCTCAACCTATCTGATCATAAACCATTAAAAGAAGTCGAAAATATGTGTGCAATGGCAAGAGATAAGATCGAAAAGCAAAATAGAGTGCTCATGCTCCACCATGTGCTGACATGTGAGATAAAATCCAGAGAGAGACGGTGGTGCGTGAAGATCATGCTCTAGTCAGAAAGTTATCAGTTTCTAGGAAAACGCCAAACAAATGATTTCAACCCACTTCCAACCACCGGTGAGACAAAATGGTCACTCTAGATGGTAACCTAGAATAAATGGATTTTTAAACCCACAAACCCAGAATTTTCATAACAAGCCCAAAGGCTCTGATACCATATGGAACAATGATGTAAAATAGAAAATATTTCATACTTTATTCATATAATTCTTGTGAATATATACATTTAAAGAGAGCTAAACATAGAAACAAATCCCTATTAATTAGCCTCCTAATTACCCTAAGTATATAAGGTAAGTTTACAGCTATTACATTTTGTAACATTCTATAATATCCTTTGGTTTGATAGGGTTGTGCATTATTGTGGTGGAAGTTTGAGGAAGCAATAAAAGGATTCAAGTGATGAGAGCAATGAGCATTGGAATTGAAGGCAGGAATCGAAGGAGTTGGGATGAACTTTGAAGAAGTAGATGTAGCAGTAATTGCTATGAAAAGAAGGTAAATACTCTAGAAATTCTCTGCTATTTCAAATTGATTTGGATTTCCATTGCTTCCTTTAAATACTTTAATTTCTTGATCTGTTATGCATTTTTTTCACTGTGGAAGTTATTGTCTTAAATTATATTATTTTGAGAAAGTTTAAAGCTTCGTTCGATTATATGTCATTGACAATCACATAATTAAGTGGGAATATTTTAGGTTTATACTATTTAACTTGTTTCTAATTTGAGTTTGTGCTTTCGGAGGTGAAATCACAATTGATAACTGTCTAATTCTTCAAACAATGGTGCAAAAAGTCGATTGGAGGTGATGAAAACTTAGCTATGTGTTTTGTTAGGTTGCCATATGTTAGTAGTTTTGTATCTAAAATTTTGAGTGCGAATAACTCTTAGGGCTTGTGGGAATATCTGTATCAGTGTGGATGTGTATATAACATTAGATAGCAGAAAGGACACCTAGGAGATCATATGCAACATGCATCACAAATTTGATATTAATATTCTTATTGTATCTATTTGAGTTCAAGTTGTTAGGTAAAAAAGACAATGTCTTATGCTAATCTGAATCAAGACCATTTATTATTTCACTGATTTTACCAAGTGATCAGAAATCAACGTCACCTTTTGCAGAACTTTATGCAAGGTAATATCTTGAAATGAACATTGTTTTAATGGATTTTATTTACTTGTTTTTGTATAGTTGAGCATGATTTTTAGTGAACTAAAAAGTTTATCTTTTCGCACCAGCTTTATTGTTTAAGCTTGAAGATGACTTTTATTATTTTGATATTTCAATTTTTATTTTACCGTGACTTTTACATATGTATAACCCTTTTGGCACAAAAAAGGCTGCTAGCTATCGCTGTAAAGTTAACTTCATGTCACATGTTTGTCTTGCTACTGCTACTTGGTTTAAAATAAATTATTGCTATTTGAAATTCATTAACTTATTGATTTCTCCCTTGAAAAGCACATAATCATATATTTTCTCAAAAAAAAAAATAGGAACTTGCTATTGTGGGCTACATTAATATATAAATTATTAAAGCCATATTAAATGAAAACCAAGTAATAGCATAAGGTTGGATTATGTGATTAGAATAATTTGCTTTCTTTTATGATCTATTAAAGCTAGAAGTGACATTAATAAAAGTACCTCCAATGCAAGGAATTGTCAAACCGCCCATTGGATAATTGAAACCATGCTCTTCCTCTGCTTAGTAGACTTTGAAACAAAGGTTTATTCAGGTACAACACATGAACTAAAAATATATTCTTTTCTATTTCTCTAACATACACCGCTACTGTGATGCCCCAGATATTTCAACACCAAAATGGCAAAGTGCCCCGAGGTGCGAAGAGGAACTTTGATGCCTGAGGAGGCATGGGGGTTAAAGTGTGGGGCGCACAATATATTTCTTGGTGCCTAAGGCATTTATTAGGGGGGAATCAATGACTATTAAATTAAATAAGTGGCAGAGCTAGTGGAATGGAAAAAAATGATCGCGTCATGGGAAATTTCTAGGCTTAGAAAAAATTATAACAAAATAATTTTGGTACTAGCAGAGTTGAAAAAATTATTATTATATTAAGGTTTGTGGATTTTGAGAATTAAAGAAATTATAATAAATTAATTGCAGAAGTAGTAGAGGAAAAAATAATAAATAATAAATTAATCATTTGGAGCAATAATAATAGAGAGAAAGGAAGAAAACATATATAGCCTTGGGACTAAATTAAAGTAAATAGAAAAAAAATGAGCAAAAAGAGGATTTACCAATTTAGAATATGGGGTGGCAATTTAGGTAATTTAAAGAATTAAAATGAAATAAAAAAAAAGATAAAAGAAATAAGAAAAGAAGGAAGGGGATAGCCACATAAAGAATGAAGGAAAGAAGAAAAGAAGAAGAAAAAAAGAGGAAAAGAAGAGGCAGCTCAGCACTGGCAAGCACTCGATAGAGACACAAGGGCTCCGACGATAGTAAAAAGAAAAAAATAGAGAAAGTAAAAAAAAATAACAGAGGTAGAGCGACAGCAGAGGCGATATCCCCTAGCTCTAGCGACCCCTGTAACAGAAAAAAAAAGAGAAAGCAAAAAGAGGACAGCCACCCCAAAGTGAATGGTGAGAAAATCCCCAATTATTTCTAGTTCAATCTCTTTCTAATTAATCTTAGTTTGGTTGAGGTCATTAGGGATTAGGTGATAATGTTTGAGATTTGGAATTTAGGGAGCAACCCTGAAATTTTCTTGCAAGTGTGTGTATTTAAAGATGGAATGAAGTGCTGTTAGAGTGTTATTGTTACTATCAAAGTGTGTACCTAGTGCTATTTGCTGTAAGTGGCTAGTTCAGTGAATTTCGATAATGTACATAGCCTGAATTAGCTAAGAAATTGAATGATTATAATAAAGCACTCAATCATGAAAGTAAGGAAGTTAAAATGCTTATCGAGCTATGTTGGTAGGAGGTGTTTTTAGATGCAACATACATGGACTTATAAGCCAAAATGAGTGATACACTAGAGTAGAAATTAGCTAAGTCAAAAGTGCTAGAATTATGAGGGGAAAATTTAAGGAGTTAAGGGCTGATTTCATAAGATTTGGGTATGTGCTTTTGAAGTTGTTTGCATCCCATGTTTATGTGAGGTGTCAAGATAAGGAAATGTGCATGGGAAGTGAAGATGGCCTCGAAGAGTGGAGTTGCACATAAGAAAAGGTACGTGTACTCGATGCAATATATATAGGTATATTGATATGTTAAATTGCAAAAAAGCAAGTGTTACATGTGTGAGGCATAAGTTGTGTTTGTTTTATGTATGTATATGTGCCATATGTATGTCATGTTCATGTTTATGCTTGTTATAGGGAAACGCGTGTGCATGTGTTGGAATGGTCAAATTGTGCTTATGTGTTTGCCAACTTCGAGAGTAAGGTGTGACTGTGATTAAGAATAGCATGGATATTGCTTGGCATAATATGGTGTGTAGGTGTGCTTTCCTTTTTTGTGTGCATGAAGTACCAGACTTAGTGTGTGTATAGGAGATATGCGGATACATGAATTATAACAAATAATAACTAGTTGTTTGAGTAAAAAGAGAATGGAATTAGGATATATACACACACACACACTTGCGATTGATACAATGTAATTAATTACTTGGGTGTTTGAGACAATGGTTATAAGTGTACGACCACATGGGTATATGGTTAACTTAGTAAATTCGTAGGACTTGGTGAACTATAGTAAGGACCTTCAGCTACGAAGCCAAATATGCGTAGGACTTAGTGAACCATAGTAAGGACCTTCAGCTACGAAGCCAAATATACGTAAGTCTTTAGGTACGGGCACATAGCCATATAGTTAAGAGTCATGTCGAGTTGGGTGCAGAGATCGCATAGGATTAATAAACACGCCTTAAAAGATGAAAGAGGGAAACTAAATGCATAAATGAACATGAGTCACCTCGGCATGGGTAGAAGGCCAAACTAGAGGAGGTTTTACCATATACATCAGGTAGGCTTATGACTGAGATGAAAGGAAACTTAGGCGATGGGTAACTAAATTGGTATACCATTGTAAATAAGGATGCCATCCTAATTGGGAAATATCAACTGCATTAGATAAGGGGAAATTTCACAATAAACTTGGTGTAAAGGAAAAGCCATTTTTAGAAACCTTGGTGGGACCTCAAGGCTAGTATATATAAATTAGTAAGGTGGGGTGTAAGTACTCAATAAATGGATTTTTGAAACTTATGTGTACAAGAAGGGTAGAATAACTAAATTGGCATAAACCTAAATAGGATGCACCACTAGCAAAGTATGAACACGAATTTAAATGATAGTTGACAGGCTTGCGACTATATTTCCTAGGTTGGATAGTGACATAAAGTAGAAGGCTAGTACTGAATATGGGAATTAAGGGAGAATGATGTGAACCTTAAATAATTATCAAATCTACAGTGAACATAAGCTAGATGCTTACGAATGAACTAAGTGTACGGGTTACATGTGATATTAGGCAATGAAGAGGGAAGTCGAAGTAAACTGACTAGGGATAGAGTTAGATCTAAAATTGTAAATGAATCCATAATGACTAAGACATCTAGAGAATTGTAATATTTATATGGAAATAAGCCAGAATTAGAGAAATGATGAATTCAATGATAAGTAAGACATGTGAAATTTACTTTAAAAAGGTATAACGACTGTGATTGTGAAATGGAAAAGCTACCAGTGATATTAAAATAAGAATAATTATGATATGCTCACCACTTGAATATATGTGTATAATGTAATATGGGATCACAAAAGATATATAATGGAAAATGAATATGTTGTGTTAGCTATGTGAATACATGTGATGTGATGATGAATGACATTGTTGGTATAGGCAAGATGTGTTGAGAAAAATGTTGATGATGTTCATTATGATTATCATGCTCATAATGATTGATGTTAAGGACTTTCTTGTGATCCCATACCTTATATGATTAATTAAAAAGAAGATGAAATGATAAGCTAGGTGCATACAAATAAGAAATTCTACCTAAGATTTTAATAAAATGAAATTAAATGATGGACTGTAATAAGCCTATACGAGTTAGATAGTTTACTGGATGGGTAGATCGGTCGATTAGGGATTAGTAACTACTAGACATGTGATTATTAGATATTAGGAGGCCTTAAAACTGACCCCTGCTATCCATCGAGTTACTTATTGATGATGATTATTGGATATTGAGAGGTTTACGGACTGATCCCTACTATCCAAAGTATTGCTTGATGATTATTATTAGGATATTGGGAGGTTTATGGACTAATTCCTGTTTATCCTCTGTCTGTTATTGGGAGGTTCATCGTACTGATTCCTACTATCAGACTAGGTCGGTGCAATGGTCAGGGTCTAAAATGTGGGCCAATGCACACCTTTTAGATCCCTGTAATCCAGTCACTAAACCTCTATCTGTCGAGTATGGGCCACTTAAGTTAATAATATAATAAAAAGACTCGGAAGTGAAATAGTGTAATAGATGGGATAATAGTATAAAAACAAACTATATGACCAGTTGCAAAATGTGAAGATAAGGAATTATGAATGCATAAGAGTTCACCGTGATAAACATAAGATTAATTGTAAATAAATATGGCATGTTAAGTGACATAATGCATAATGGAATGCAAAATGCCTGAACCCCTAATGAAGGTGTTATCAACTTTTGTAATAAGAGGCATTAATAATATAAAGGTTCTATAACTTAACACTGTTAGGAAAAAAACAATGAGATAATTTCTGACTTACAATGATAGAACACTAAGTCTCCCACTTACGGCTCACCTAATAGACAAGATAAGGGCTTAAGTAGAATAGAAGAAACAACTTTGAATTTCCAAAAAGACATGTTAATGTGTAGTTAATTAATAAATTCTACATGTAAGCTACCCTTGGATCCATAACCCATGTGTGTGCTCATATGTAAAAGTGACTAAGTGAGGAGAAAAGTTAATAAAGGAAAATTGGTACTACTAAGAGATCCAGGTAAAGACTATAATATGATTGAATTTGCATGTCCTATTCTATATGGATACAATGTTAGTCATTAAAATTATGCATGTATGCTTGATGTGTTTGGTAATCAAATTGTGTAGGCATTATGAAGATTTTAAAGACAATGGGTGAGGGATTTAGGCCGCCTATGTGATAGTTTCTAGTATATGTGCTTGCGATTTAAGTGGTTGAATTATGTAAAGTATGTGTGTGGTATTAGGTTGCATATGCTTGCTTTTGAGATTGCATGCTAAATGGTAAAGAGTGTGTGTACATGTGAAATAAGTGGCTTCTGAATGCATGCATTAAAATTTATGTGCTACTGTGTATGTGTGGTGCTTTAAAATATGTATGTATGTGTATATATTCCATTGAATACACCACTGAGCATCTCGCTCAGCATATTGGCTTTTTGCTGGTGCATAGATAGAGGCGACTAATAAGGAATCAAGCTAGAAATGGATGGGCAACCATTTGAAGGTTCCATGAGGAGCATATTCAAGACCTATTGAGAGAAAGATGTTTATGTAAATATAATTGTATCAGAAGATGTGATGTAACATGTAATTTGTATGTAATTTAAGGCTCTCATGAGTGGTGTAATTATCATGGTAATGTATTAGCAATGTTCTTGATGTAATATAAGTTAGGTAAAAGTAAGGTTTGATGTAAAGTGTAATTTTTATGTGATTAGATCCAAAATGAGTTGTATAACAGTTAACTTAGTGTATTAGAGATGTATATAATGTAATGATGAATAAATGAGAATAGCCTAGGTTGTGTTTGAGGTATGTATAGAATTGAAATGTTATGAAAATAGACTGAATGATTGGGTTGTGGGCTGATTTAAGGGATCAAGAGGATCCATAGTGTAACACCCGTAAACCTGGCCTTGTAAATAGTATTTCTTGGATTATGTATTGGGATATTAAGTAGTGAGGCCCACTAAGTTGATCTAGATAGGGGGTACTGGACATGAAATTTTAAGAGGTAAAATGAAGCCCAAAATAAAAGAATTAAAAATTTTGATAGAACTAGAAAATTATTTTACACTGACATCTACTAGAATATGGCCTTAGTTTGAGCTGTGATATGAGAAGGTCGGGATGTGCCTGGACTAACTCGAAAATATCATACTCTAAAAGTCAAAAATTCTAACGAGTCCAATGGTAAAGGAATTATAATTGTTTGATATCGATAGATATTTTTACTGAATTTCTTGTTTACGTGATTGAAAATTCAGTGTATTTGTTTATTCTTTTTAGCACGAGCTTTGAGGAGGCCCTTAATTATGAGATTTCCTAATTTTTGGTGTCTTAAGAAGTATTTTTGGTGATCATAAACATTAAGAATAATTTTACAAAGATTAAAAGAAGAACAAGGAAAAATGTGCACCGTTGGATCGGATTTGATTAAATTGTGACCGTTGGTGCATTTAATATAAAAAGGTGAGCTTATATGTACATACCACACATGATAACAAGTTTTTTTCTTCCTCCCACCAAGAGAATCCAATGACATAGCCATAAGCTCCTCCTTCTCCCATTTTTTCTTCAAACACAAAAAATTAACCCAAAACCCTTAAATATTATACTCAAAATGCTCCTCGTCACGTCTAGTTTCTTATTCTCCTGATTCTTTCTTGGGAAAAGCTTTATTTTAAGGGAAAAGAAGAGAATTTTAGTTAGGATTTTGAATTATCAAAAGCTAAGGTAAGCATATTTTTGGGGTTCTATTATTTTTCTATGAAGTTACAGGTGCTCAAAAATATGGTAAAAGTGTTATTTTCGATTTTTAATTCATGTAAAATTTTCTATGAATTTTTCTAACTATATGTGAATTATGGAACTTAGAGAAAAAGGAGAAATTTAGTTAGTTTTTTAAAGATCAAAAGATAAGGTAAGCATATTTTTGGGGTTCTATTATTTTTCTATGATGTTACGGGTGCCCAAAAATATGGTATATATGTTATTTTTTATTTTTTATTAGTGTCTAATTTTCTATGTATTTTTCTAATTATATACCTATTATAGAACTTAGAGAAAGAAGGATAACGGCATTCTAAAGGCAAAGGGAGATAGTAAAGTGACATTTGGAACACTGATAAATAGCTTGTAAGTGTATTCAGTAAAATATGTGAACACAGTTCTTATTTGTGCATTTTTACCTTAGAACACAATTATGGAAGTGTTAGTTTTAGTGGTTCAAGTTGTTCTAAATTTAGTTTAATGGCATTATGATGTTTATAATATGTTAATTAAGTGATAATAATGGTTAAAAGTGGATTAAATTGATGTATGGTTAAGTTATACACTTGGTAGTGTAATATGGAATAAAAAGGGCAAAATCGTAATTTTAGACATTATATGTAATTAAGGTGTAAATGTGATATATTTGCATAAATAATCATATTAGATTAATTTTTTATGATTAAAGATGTATTACAATGGAATTATGGTCCATTATGGATATGTATATGTGTTATACATAATGTGTGCACATGTGTGGTACATATAAATTATAATGTGACATAAGTCTAATGCTTATAAAAATGGATTGTCATTATTATTGTGATATGTAAACTCTCAAATGAGAATGTTGTATGAACATAATGGTGGCAATGAAGTAATGAAAAGATATTATCATGGTAATGAGACATGTGGAAATAAACTTATGACATGAAATTGTATAATGAGAAATGTCAAGCCCATATGTGTTAGACAATCTACTGGATAGATTAACCGGTCAACTAAGGTATAAGCAGCTACTAGATATTAGTATCATGTTCATATGGGTGTAGCCACTGTCAGGCCCATTTGGGCTACCGCATATACATATATTGTACATTATTGTGATTTATAGTATATGTTGGCATGCCATGATATTTAATATGGGTACGACCACCAGTAGGTCCTTTCGAACCATTACACATGTATCCATATGGGTGCAACCGTCATGGAGGTTTGTCAGGATCACTGCACAGTTAGTAATAAACTATTATGCTAGTGCAGTAGCCACCAGGTCTAAAATATGAGCTACTGCACATCATGATCCTGATGTCCAGTATTGGGATTCATATCTATCAGATATGGGTTAGTCAACTGAAAAGTAAAGAAATTGTAATTACAAACTTTATAAATTGAACTTAAAAATTTATATAACTAAAATTGATTGACATATAATATGATTTGAGCATGATAGTGAATCAGGCATATAAAGGAAATGAATATACATCATAATGTGTGTGCAATTGGTGTGGCACGTTTGCATGATAATATATG
>CANXYI011345547.1:0-12318 GCA_948208565.1 Hura crepitans | reverse complement strand
TTAATAAATTTGATGGGTTCTGTTCTTTCGATTTTTATCCTTTAAAAATCGAATCGATTAAACTAAAATTACTGTACAGAATCAAACCAAAAAATTAAAAATAAAAATAATTAAACTGAATAAATTAAATTATCAAAATTTAAATTCGATTTTCGATTTCGATTCAATTTTGAACAACCTTACGCGGGGAGAGGGACTCTGGAGCTCATTTGTAATTTTTTTTCTTTTAATGTAACAGTATTTAAATCATCTCATATACGAGCACAATACTTTTACGAGAGAATTAGAGTGTAAGCGGTACGTGGAATTGGATCGGTTGGACACCTGTCTGCGTACAATGATGGTTTGATGGACCGCGGCCTTTCAGTTTTCAGACCACTTATGAACCGTTTGTGCTGATAATTATGACAGAATCTGACGTTGGGCTTTTCTCTCTCTATTTTTTTTCTTACCAAATCCTTAATTCCAAATATATTTACTTAATTAATTTTAATTTATAATATTAATATACATGTTTTATGATTAAAATTTAATTCATATCATTCTATTTCTTCTCTTGAATAATAAATCAAATATAAAATCAACGATTTAAGTTCAATATCTAGTTTCTATTATTTTGAAATCTATTCCCTTTTATCAAATTTCTGATTATTATCTAAATACATTCGTATTTTTACTAAAGAAAACTGATGGTATATTAAATTTAATTTTTACTATTAAATGTTTTAACGAAACTAAATATATTTCTTTCAGCTACTTTAATATGATGGACTATACCTTTTATCTTGTGAAAGTTAAAAACCTAATTGCCAATGGTAACTCACTCTTAGCTATCAATTTTTTCATGTGTTTATACACTAAATAAAAGTTTTTTCACAGTAAAAACTATATTTAGATCCTAAACATAACCTTAATTTAAATTTAGTTCCCAAACATTTACTTTAATACAAATTAAATTTAGATAAGAAATTTATAAACAAAAGTGATAGTTCTAATGTACATTCTGTTATGAATCAGCCCTTGTTGTTGAACCAGGATATGACAGATGTGGTAGTAAGCTCAACAAAGGAAAAGGAGGCAGTTGAGCCTATTATTTAGTTAGTTAGTTGTAAGTAGTTAATGGAGAAATATTGCTGCATTGCATTTGGAAATTCTATTATTTTTGCATGGTTTTCAGCAAGGGAGAATATTGAGTGAGCTGGCATGTTACTAGCTAGCGTAATCAATGTGTTTTGGCTGAGAGATTTTAGTATGAATTGAATTGTAACTGAAATAGGAGGATCATCATGGAATACAAAAATTAATTCTCTCTCTAATTTTCTTTCAACTATCGTTTTTCTCTCTATTCTCTCAATTTCTCTCTACTCTATTTCTTCTTCTTCTTCTTCTTTGTTCTTCATTTTTCTCCCTTATGTGATCATACTAATTATTGTAACTTTTGTTGCAACAAAAGGTATTAGAGCCAGGTTACTTCCATTGCGCCTAACTTTACATGCATGTTTACCGATTCTCAAAAGCTCATTGTTAATTACAAGCGGGCACCAAATAAAAATAATAACAAAAATCATTCAACCATTGATAAATTGCAAGAGCTATCTAAGCAAGTTAAAATGCTCAATCTACAGATGAATGAAAGAGACCAAAAGATGGCAGATATATTATCAGATTTGGAGTTTAAGATGATTTGACTCATGCAACAACTTCTAGAGAATACGCCGTCTAACAAGGAGAAAGAGCTGATCAGAACCATTTCGATACTAGATTCAGTTTCCAATACTGATAGATGTATATTACCTACTCTTAAAACATGGGAAAAAAGGGTATCTAGTAATGAAAATTCTAGGCTCGAATTTGTGAACTTGAAACCCCAAAAATAGAGTTCCCTTTTTTTTGATAGGGATAATCCTAGAAACTTTGTTTGTAAATGTCAAAAATACTTTCAACTCTATAACATTCCTAATGAATAGAAGGTTGAATTAGCCATGTTATAATTTGGAGAGAAGGCGGATAACTGACTGCAAGGATGGTTAACTTATCAAGAAATAGTTACTTGGGGTAAATTTGCAGAAGATTATGTAAAAGGTTTAGAGAGAAAAGTCCAATTGATGTAATTAAGGAATTTAATAAATTGCATTACGTGGATACAGTAGTCAATTATCAGGAAAAGTTTGAGGAGCTTAAAGCTCTAATGCAGAAGAATAACCTTGGGTTGAATGAAGCATATTTCATTTCTAGTTTCATAAGTGGGTTAAGTGATGAACTAAGGCCTATGATTAAAATGTTTAAACCCCAAACTTTTAACCAAGCTTTTAAGCAAGCTAAATTACATAAGCAATCATTTGAGCCAGTTCTAAAGAAATAAAAAACCTTTCAGTAAGCTCAATCTTCTTCTAGAACTATTTCTAAAGCTAACACTTCTTATAAAGGAGCTGATAAACTAGAGACGATAGAAGCTAGCACTGAAGTCTTTAAATCCTATTTGTATGAGCAAAAAAAAGCTGCTAAGTTATGCTTTTGTTATGGAGATTAATATTCCCTAGGTCACTAATGTAAAAAACAAGTAGTTATTGGCCATGAATGCGGAGCATAAAGAGGATGCTTCACTCGACAATGGTGCAGAGGAAGAGCAGGATAAGGAATTATCCATGACTACTTTAATAGGAACAACTTCTTTTAATACCTTAAGAAGGTGCAAGGAATACCTATTGTGATTTTTATTGATAACGGGAGTACTCATAGTTTCATAGATCCTATCACTGTTAATAAAGTTCAATCTCTTACTATGAAAGCTACTCCATTGCCGGTCATGATGGCTAACAGTCAAAAGGTGCTAAGGAGGTCCAAATGCTTGAATTTTCAATAGACAATGTAGAGCCATCAATTTCAATTTAATATTAGAGTGTTGGAATTGGGAGAATATGATATGGTACTTGGTGTTGATTGGATGAAACAACACAATCCTATGTTATTTGATTTTATCAATATGAAGTTGACTTTTCAGAAGGATGGGTTTCAAGTAAAATTGAAGGGTATTATAGAGGAAGGATCACTAAAACTCATAACTGGTAAGAACAGATTATTCACGAAGGGGTGTAGAGGCTTATCAGCCCATCTGTTTTCAGTGATAGCTATACCCACTGATTCCTTATTAGTTGATGATTCTCTTAATATTCCACACTAGTTGTATCCATTATTATCACAATATGAATCCATTTTTTAGGCTCCTAATTCTCTTTTAGCTCAAAGAATAAATGATCATGCCATCAATCTCATTCTTGGAGTTAAACTAGTCAACATTAGACCTTATAGATACATTCATTTCTAGAAAATAGAAATTGAAAAATAGGTAAGTGAATTGCTCGACTCATCATTTATTCAAGTCAGTCATAGTCCTTTTACTTCTCTAGTTTTACAAGTGAAGAAAAAGGATGAGACATGGAGAATGAGTATTAATTATATACAGTTGAATGATGTTACTATGAAGGATAAATTTCCTATACCTATAATTGATAACCTTCTTGATGAATTACATAAGGCTAGATATTTTTCCAAAATTGATATTAAATCAGGGTACCACCAAATTAGGATGAGGCTACAAGATATACCCAAAACTGCATTTAAAAGTCGTTAGGGCTATTATGAGTTTAGGATGATGCCACTTGGTCTCACAAATGCTCTTGAAACCTTTCAAGCTTTAATGAATAATGTGTTTGGGCTTTATCTTTGAAAATTTGTATTAGTTTTTTTAATGATATATTAGTGTATAGCAAGACCATAGAAAAGCATAGGCAACATTTACAGGTGGTGTTTTAGTTATTAGCCAGTAACCAATTGTTTGCTAAGTGGTCTAAATGTTCTTTTGGTCAATAACAAGTAGAATATTTAGCCACATCATTAATACACAAGAAGTGTCAACTAATCCTAAAAAGATTAAGGCTATGGTGAATTGGCCCCAACCAAAATCTCCTAAAAGTTTGAGAGGTTTTTTGGGTTTAACGGGGTATTACATGAAGTTTATCCACCATTATGGTATTTTGGCCAAACCATTAATAGGCATGCTTAAAAAAGAGGCCTTTCAATGGACTATAGCAACTGGAAAGGCTTTTGTGGACTTAAAGGTAGCTATGATCACTGCACCCGTATTATCTCTTTCTAATTTTTCTCAGCCATTCGTCTTAGAGACAGATGCATGTTTTAAGGAAATTAGCACTGTTTTCATGCAACAAGGAAAAACCATTCCTCTTTTAAGTCAAGCCTTGGGTAAAAATAATCAAGGGTTGTACATTTATGAAAAAGAATTGTTAGCCTTTATTCATGCTATTACTAAGTGGAAACACTACCTTGAACATTCTAAATTTACTAGTAAAACTAATCATGACTCCATTAAGCACTTACTCCCTTAAAGACTCTCTAACTATATTCAACAAAGGAGAATATCACTAAGTTGTTGGGTTTTAGATCCAAGAATTTTTACAAGATGGGCAATGAAAACAAAGTTGCAAATGCTTTGTCTCAAAGAGATATAGAGGAAGTAGGTTGTTTTTCCTTAGTTACGATTATTTCACCTTTGTGGATTGAGGAAGTTATCAACAGCTATAAAGCTAATGATTAATTACAATAGATAATTGCATCTCTTATGGTCAACTCAGAGGCCTAACTTAATTATGTATTGAAGAATGGACTTTTTTTTACAAAGATAAGATTTACATTTGGAAGTGTACTCAACTCAGGGCTACTTTGCTAACAACAGCTCTTGAATCAACATTAAGGGGTCATGTTGGAATTATGGGAACTTATAAGAGATTGACTCAATAATTTTATTGGCCTTAAATGCAAAAGGAGGTGATTGATTAGGTATCCAAGTGTGAGGTGTGTCAATGATGCAAAGGAGAAAATATGCCTTATCCTGGTCTTTGACAACTATTAAATGTTCTAGACACTACTTGGTCACACATTTCAATGGATTTTATTGAACAACTTTCAAAATTCGAGAGAAAAGATACAATAATGGTGGTTGTTGACAAGTTTACTAAGTATAGCCATTTTATTCCACTATAGCATCCATTTACAGTAGCAAAGATAACTCAATTGTTGCATGATCATATTTATAAACTACATGGGCAACCATTTGCTATTGTATCAGACAGAGATAAGATTTTTATAAGCAATTTCTGATAAGAACTTTTTTGACTTTTATATACTAAACTCAGGATGTCTACTGCATACCATCCTTGTTCTAATGGTCAGATGAAAAAAGTCAAAAGATGCTTCAAGAACTATTTAGGTGTATGTGTTTTTATAAAACTACTATTTGGTGCAAATGGATTAACTTAGTTAAATGGTGGTACAACAACAACTTTTATAGCAGCTTGCAAATGACCTCTTTTCAAGCCTTATATGGTTATAAACCTCCTACATTCCACTTTTTACCTCAAATTGAATCTACTTCTGCATTGGTGGAAGAATTCTTATAGGAACGACAACAAACAGTTACTCTATTGCAGGACTAGCTCCTTTTAGCTTAGAATTACATGAAGCAAGATGCTAAAAAGCACAGAACAAATAGATGTCTGAAAGTGAGAGACTAGGTGTATCCTAAGTTACAGCCCTATAGACAACAATCAATTACGGTAAATAAATCATTGAAGTTATCTGCAAAATATTATAGGCCATATCAGATCATTGCAAAAATTAGAGTTATGGCATACAAATTAGCCTTACCAACTTCAACAACTATTCATAACATCTTTCATGTTTCTTTACTCAAGAAAGTAATAGGGTTTGTTTTTGTGGATCCAACACTTTCTCTATGTACTTCAACTGGAGTTCCTAAGGGGGAGCCTTTGGCTATCTTATGGACTAGAACATTGTATAGACAAGGCAAACCCCTTTTTAAAAGTCTTAGTGCAGTGGGTTAACCTTTTGCCTGAAGAAACTACTTAGGAGGATTTATCCTTCTTATCATCTCAATTTCCATATTTGCACCTTGAGGATAAGGTGAAAATAGAGGAGCAGGATATTGTTATGAATCATCTTTTGCTCTTAAACTAAGATATAATGGATTCATAGTAAGCTCAACAAAGAAAAAGGAGGCAGTGGAGACAATAGAGGGTGTATCACCCTATTATTCAGTAAGTTAGTTGAAAGTAGTTAATAGAGAAATATTGTTGCATTGTATTTGGAAATTCTATTATTTTTGCATTATTTTCAATCATGAAGAATATTGAGTGAGTTGGCATGTTACTAGCTAGCGGAATTAATGTGTTTTGGGTGAGAGATTTTAGTATAAATTGAATTGTAAATGAAATAAGAGGATCATCATGGAGTACAAAAATTAATTCTCTATCTATAATTTTCTTTCAACTGTTGTTTTCTCTCTATTCTCTTTATTTCTCTCTACTCTATTTCTTCTTTTTATTCTTCTTTTATTTTTGTTTCTCTCCCTTCTGTGCTCTTTCTAATTGTTGTAACTCTAGTTGCAACACGTTCTAAATAATAATTTTTCAATTAATTTGATACATTACACATGTGTGCTAAAAAAATGTGTGAAAATTCAATGTAAAATACTATAAATTGAGGGAACAAGAAAAAAATTATAATTCAAATATTTGAAAATACTTTTTACCTTATATTTATACCACATTAGATTGTGGTACTAATATCTAAAATATATCGTTTTCATTTATCTTGGAAGAAAATAAAAAGAATATAAAATTTTTAGCTATAACAATTTTAGAAATGCAAAAGCAAAAGGTAGATGAAAAGTTATAGGCTACTACATGGTTATATTTGTCAAATTAGATTATGCATGGTGGCAAACAGGTTGGGCAATTAGGTTTGGGTTTAAGTCATGATGGATCAGATCATAAGCAAATCAAAAAATTACGGATTGGATTAGGTTGGGTCATGAATAGATCGACCTAAACGAATCAAGTCATATGTCATTATTTTAAAATTTTTTTCCTTAAAAATTAAAAAAAATGCATGTATAACCTATAAAAATAATAATGTTTATAATTTATATCATATAAAAGTTATAAAATTACAAAATAAATGGGTCACAAGCTGGTTATAAATGAGTTGATTTAAATAGGTCACATAACGGATTAGGTCAAATTATTTTACAAGTCAAACGAACTGGATGACAAATACATTAATGACAAAGTGAATCGAATCAAATTTAAATCAATTTTTAAATCGAATTCATAGGTTGAATCACATTCAAAAATCACATTTTGCCAACCCGATGCATGAATCATTTTAAGACTATCAAAGACTTCAGGAAAAATAGTAAACTTTTATACATGATAATGTAACCCCTGTTAACAAATTGATAGTAAAATACCACATCCATCTATTTAATATGATTGAAGATAAAGATGGATCTAGGTCATAGGTGAGAGCATATTGGCCCTTTTATTTATTTTTTTCCTTTAATCTTATGTAATTTCTTTTTCATTTTGGTCTTATAAATATTTTTATTTTTTAATTTGACCTTCAAAATTTTTTATTCATATGTAAATTTTGAGTTAATCCTTAATAGAAGTTACATTTTCAAAATCACATCTTCATTAACGTAATTTCATTCTTATGGGACTTAAATTTAGGTAATAGGTATAAAAAGTAAAAGACATGCTCTTACATTGTTAACTTTTTTACCTATGTTTTTAGAAACTTTATTCATGATAGAAAAACTCTAAGCATATAGAGGTAAAAAAAAAATATTAACAAAGGCTTTATTGACAAAGATTTTCTAGTGATAAAGTAGCTTTCAAATTGTTTTGACAAGTGCACAAAAAGCATATAGAAATAGCAAAAATGAAAAAAAAAAGAGAGATTAGCATACGTGATTTGGCCAGAACTATTTATATATAACAATCTAAATTCAATTGTCCTAAATAAATTGTGAATAACCAAATTATCAAATTTAAAATCTCAATCTAAGTTATTACTAATAGTTGACTTTTGATTTTATAAGCCTTCCTCCTTTCATATTTTTATTTGATGTAAGATTCATGAGCAATTTTGCACCTAGAATCTCTTTAATATTTTTTTGATGTATATTTTGCCTAAAGATGTTATAATTCATCTCTCATATAAGACCCAATGTCTTCATTAAAGTTTGCCTCATCATTTATCAAGGTTGCACACAGAGGACCTCATACCAATTGTAATGCCCAAAATTTATCTACTCTGAATAAACTATAATTGAACACATCGCACTACCAATTAACTTAAATTATTACTAATAATTGAACCCCAATCTCATAAACCTTCATTCTTTTGTATTTTTTATCTAATGTGAGATTTAGAAACACTTTTATACCTAACATCCATGCCATATTTTATCAAAATGAAATTTGTCTAAAGGTATTATAATTCATCCAATATAAAACTTAGCATCCTCTTAAAGAAAATTCTCACTGTGATGAAAAACAACTTCAATCTTAGTTGCTCTCTCAAAACCTTGGTGTTTTTCTTATCACACTCTATCCAAAAAGAGCCATAAAAACCTAAAATAATTATTTTTTTCTTCAGTAGTGTTTTCATGCCCTCAAGTGGTGATTTTTTTTGTCTAATATAACCACCTTACATGGTGAAATTCATTATTTGTTAAAACCTCATTACTTGAGATGGTGAAATATACCTATAGTTTTCCTTAAAATATCCATAGGTAAAGTTGTAATTTGAGTCCATATATAGAAATATTATCTAAAATTCCTTTTAGCTTAAATTTGCTACTTTATTGTCAATAGGAAAGTTCACCTCAAAACTCTAACTATGTTTAAGACTAATTTGGTCATAAATATCTGCTAAATTATTAACATATATATCATCTGTATAACATTTCTAATGAAGTGATCTAAAATCAATATGTATCAGTATTACATGTTTATAGTAAAATTACTTTTTAGTGAGATGTATAGCTATTTGATTGTCATATAATGTTGATATTTTATTTTGTGTTATTAACTCTAGAACTATACAACTTCTTTTATTGCTTACATGAGAGGCATATATATATAAAAAATGTAATTGTAGCTTGCAACATCACCTTTTAATTGATGGCCATACCTTAGAGAACAAATAAGTAAGTCCTTAAAGATATTTTTTTATTTAAGTCTCATGCCAAATTTAGTTTGACATAAGCATCTTCCATCATTTCATTTTTGTAAATGTTGGAAAAAATTGGAGTGATTTTAGCCAGAGGTGTGTTGGCACTGTCCTTAAGGATAATTCACTAATAGTAAGAGTAAGAAAATTAAACAGTGTATCTCTCAAGATTCAACAAGCTCTTCTACTGCAAAAGTAGAAGTAGAAAGCAATAGAAAAAAATGTTTTGGTAAACCCAGCAGAGCGGGAGGAAGAGTTATTTATTTTTGATGTGTAGTTGAAGGTACGATAGGTGCAATACATATAGGCATAGTCTCAATAACATGCAGAAAAAAATCTAAAACTACTACAACTTGTGCACATTGGTCCCAAGGCACTCAAGACGGGGGGTAGGGGGTGAATTGAGTGTTTAAAACTATTTCCGGATAAAATGGATTTTTGGACAAAATAGATTTCTAGAAAGAATAAAGAAATGTTTTCTGGATAAACTATAGAATGAAGGATTTTTGAATTTTTTCTAAAGATTTGGAGAAAAATAATTAAAGCCGAAATGTTTTTTTTTTTAAGTAGTTAAACTTTTCTGTTTAGAAAATCAACTTTAAATAAATTTCAAACTTAAGAAATCAAAGTTTTTAAAATAGAAACACAAATAAAATTGAGTAGAGTAGAGAAGAAAATATTGCACAAAGGATTTATTTAGGATTAAACTGCATAAAGGGTTCGGCTACTTAAGCCTACATCTATTACTCAAGATTACATATTTAAGAATTTTTCTGCACTAAAGTATTTTGTTTGGTAAGAGTTAGAGCCACTTGCAAGCTTAACAAGATACCTACAATCTTTTTCCAAAGTAAAATATTGAAAAACACTTACTAGATTTTCTCAGTAGGATCTAGTTCCCTTAAACCCAAGATTAAAAACTTTTACAAAGAGGTTTTTCCTTACAAAGAATAATTATAAACCTATAATAAAACTTGAGGAAGGATGTCTAAAGAAATGAAGCATGATGTGTAAAAATATAGAGAAATAGTTTAGAGCTTAGATCTCTTGAAGATAGAAGTTTTTCAACAATTATCCTAAATGTTCCTAAAAAAATGAGCCATAAATATAGTTTTGAAAGGTTTATGCTTGTTTAAGAACAACATATAGCCATTAGAGATAAACAATCATTTTTAAAATTTATTGTTATTTTGTCTTTTAGTGAACTTTGACGGTCTAGATCAACTGTAAAAAAACACTGTTAGAAATTCCATTTAGATCAGAAATACTTGATCTAGGCAGTTGATTTAAATTTAGTTTATGGATTATCTCTAACATATTTTTAGAAAACCATTTTCAATTAAAACCTTTTTATGCAAATTTAAAATGCTTAATGCATGAGTGTGTGTGTGTAATTTCCTTAAATTTAATTTTACAAAAATATTCCCTAAGATCTTTGATTTTCTTAGAATTTCTTCATATAAAATCTTCACTTGCACTTGTATTTTCTTTCTCTATGCAACTCTATTTCATAATGAATATTCTAAAATTCTTAACTTTGGAGCAACGCGAAAGCTAAAAAAATTTAAGCACAAAATAGATATCTAGAAATAAATTAAGGTTAAAAAATAATCAAAATATTGATTGTAGCCTTTTGAGCCAATAATCTCCCCCCTTCTGAAGATGGCAAAACCTTATAAAATATCTTGTTAGTAATAATTTGCTCCCTTTAAATATATGTATAAGGTTTTGAAAGGAAATTCATAGAGCATATCAAAGAAAAGTATATTTCACACACTTACATCTTTGAAATTACTCATGAAAATATAGGAATCAATAATCACATATCAACATCAAATTGAAATATATATATATAAATTGTTCGTGAGTTGTATAGAGTAAAAAAAATTTTATATACGCAATTTGTAGCAGATAAGCCTAGCAACAACAAATAGAAAATAAACCTAGTAGAAATAAATAGTAGATAAACTAGTAGAAATAGTTTTCTTTATACCATTTTCTCCCCTTTTTACATCATCAAAAAGAAGAAAAGAAAGAAAAAAATGAATAAAAATCACAAAAGAAAAATGAATAAAAATCACAAAAGCAAAATCAATTTTTGATTTTGAGTTAGAGGAATAAAAAGGTATAGAGAAGAAATGAGAGAGAGAAAGATAAAAAGATGGAAAGATAGAGAAGAAGAAGGAGATAAAAAATAGTGAGAAATAAAGAAAGAAGGTAGAGAGAGAGAACTGAAGATAAAGGATAAAAAAGATTAAAATTAAAAAAAATATATAAATGTATAAATTCAATAAAGAAAAAAGCAAAAATAAGACAATGAAAATAAAAAAAATTTCATTTCATGAAAAGTGAAATGCTTTTTTGATTTTGAATAATGAAACCAAAAAAAATTGAGAAACTTGAGATTCAAACAATTGGTTTAACTATGATTGCATAAAGTAAAGACATTTAAAAAAAATAAGTGAATGAATTCATTGAAACAAATTCAAAACGTTGAGGTTTTTTAAGAGGAGGGAAAAATTGAAACCCATAAAAAATGAATAATGCCCTATAAAAGTTTTTGAAAATATAAAAGAAATGAGTAAAAGAGACTTTTGAAAAAAGATAGCCTTGAAAGTTGAAAAAATAGATATTGAAAAACTAAAAAATAGACTTTGGAAACTTAAAAAGTAGGCTTTAAAAGTTAAAAAGAACATTTTGAAAAAAAGAAACTTTGAGAATATAAAAAGTGAACATTGAAAACTTAAAATGTAAGCTTTTTAAAAAGTAATCATCAGCTTTTTCTTAAGCCACTAAAAATAAATCACAGAAAGTTGACAGCTATTACAAATACACGTGCATGAGGATAAAAGCAAGTTAAGCAGATGTACTTACATTTCTAACATATTAGAGACAAACTGATTTAGACAATATCAAAAACATTAGAAATAATTATTTCTAAACAATATTAGAGACACTTCAGAGATAAAAAGCATTTTTATTCCAGATGCTTTTATAATGTATGTTTCTAGATATGCTTTTTAGATTCACTTCTAACATTTGTTTCTACATGCATCAGATATGTGCATACAAATAGAGAATGATATCGAGAAATGGTTAGAGTACAGAGTTACCTCATTTTCAATTTCTAGATGTACTCATACCTAATTTTCTTCTAATTTCATAGGAAAGGTCTTATTTCAAAGGTCTGGTAAAGATGTCCAC
>CANXYI011345524.1:0-13016 GCA_948208565.1 Hura crepitans | reverse complement strand
TCTAACAATCTCCCACTTGCACTAGAGCTATTACCAATATAGTCAATGCCCATTGCATTTACTTATTGATCAAACTTCCCTTGTGATAGTGCCTTTATGAGAGGATCAATTATGTTATGATCTGTGGGGACCCTTTTAATTTTCATATCTTGTCTATCGATAATCTCTCTGATCAAATGGTAGCACTGAAGCACATGTTTAAATCGTTGATGAGATTGTGGTTCTTGAGCTTGTGTAATAGCCCTATTGTTATCATAATACAAAGGTAGTGGATTAACAATGCTTGGAACCACTCTAAGTTTAGAAATAAACTTCATAATCCAAATGACTTTCTTAGCTGCTATATACTCAACTTTAGTGGCAGAATCCACAGTTGTATCCTAATTGGTACTCTTCCAAATAACTGCTCCTCTACACATAATGTACACATTTCCAAATTGTGATTTTTAGTCCTCTTTATTGAATTAAAAGCTGGCATCAGTATGCTTGCTAATTTATAGATCTTTTTCTCCATAAACCAAGAATAAATCCTTAGTCCTTCTTAAGTATTTATGGATATTTTTGACAGCCACCCCATGTTCCTCTCTATAATTGGATCAGAATTTTCTCATGATGTTCAGAGCAAATGCTACATTAGGTCTTGTACATAACATAACATTTTATCTATGTATATAGACTGTGAAAGACCAAGCAACCTTCTAAATCTATCTCTATAGATCTTGATCCCCAAGATATAGGTTACTTCTTCAAGGTCTTTCATGGAGAATTATTTACTTAACCAAGTATTGATTGATTGAGGGATAAAGACATCATTACCCATTAATTGCATGCCATCTACATATAACTCGAGAAAAATGATTGCACTCCCACTAACTTTCTTGTAAACACATAGTTTATCCATGTTTTGTGAGAAACCAAACTCTTTGATTGTCTCATCAAAATAGATGTTCCAGCTCCTAGAAGCTTACTTAAATCCCTAATTAGATCTTTGAAGTTTGTAGACCTGATTGCCATATATAGATGTAAAACTAATAGGTTGTGTCATCTACACTTCCTTTGATAATTTTTCGCTAAGGAAAGCTGTCTTTACATCTATTTGCCAAATCTCATAATCTAAATGTGTAGCTATGGCAAGCAGAATTTGAATGGATTTAAGTATTACAACTAAAGAAAAGGTTTCATTAAAGTCAATCTTTTGTCTTTGATGATAGCCTTTTGCTACTAATCAAGCTTTATAGATAATCACATTACCTGCCATGTCAGTCTTCATCTTGAAGACCCATTTATACCCAATGGGTTTTATCCCTTTAGGTGGATCAACCAAGGTCCATACCTGGTTATTGTACATCGAATTTCATAGCCTTAAGCTATGAGTATGATTCTGAACTATTCAAAACTTCCTCATAACTAATGGGCTCATGGTCCTCTACTATGGTTACTTTCTTATCTTGCTTTATGAGAAATTCATATCTCTCTGAAACAGTCCTAACCCTAGCAGATCATTTAGGAACTTGTGTTTCCATAAGTTATTCTATTATCTCATCACTATAAGTTATAGAACTGGGATCAATCGGTTGATAAACTTCAATTTATAAATCTTAAACTTCATCAAGTTCAACTTTATTCCCACTATCTTTTATGAGAAACTCTTTCTCTAAAAAGACTGCATGCTTTAGAATAAACACCTTTTGTCCCAAAAGATGATAGAAGTAGTATCCTAAAGTTTTCTTTGGATACCTCACAAATATACATCTGTCAAACTTAGCTTGAAGCTTATCTAACATTATTCTCTTCAGATATTCAAGGTATCCCCATACATTGATATGTGAAAGAATGAGTTATACCATATCTCATATGGTGTAACTTCAACCGACTTTAATGGAACTCTGCTTAAAAGATTAACATCAGTTTTCAGTGTATAACTCCAAAATGATATAGGCAACTATACAAAGCTCATAGATCGAACCATGTCAAGCAGGATTCAATTTCTCCTTTAAGATACACCACTAAGAAAGTTTTCATTCCTATTTTGCATAAGAAACACCTTTCTAAATATGTCTCCCAAGACACAAGAGGAGAGAGAGCATATGAGTATAATTCTATATGCTTTAGCTATAAAATCTATTATGTACGGTATATTATGTACAAGATCTAATGTATCATTTGCTTTGAGTGTCATGAGTAGATTTCAATCCAATTATAGAGAGGAATATTAGGTGGCTATCAAGAATATCCTTAAGTACTTGAAAAGGACTAAAGATTTATTCTTGGTATGTAGAGAAGGAGATCTACAAGTTAACGGGTATACTAACACCAACTTTCAATCTAATAAAGATGAAAGTAAATCTCAATCTATATACGTATACATTATGTATGGAGAAAGAGTTGTTTGGAAGAGTTCTAAATAGGATACTATTATGGATTTTACCATCGAGGCTAAGTACATAGCAGGTTCTAATGTAACCAAGGAAGCTGTTTAGATCAAGAAGTTCAATTTTAAATTAAGAGTGGTTTCAAGCATTGCTAATCCAATATATTTGTATTATAATAACAATGGGGCAACTGCACATACTCGTGAACCATGATCTCATCAGTGATCTAGACATGTTTTTTGGCACTACTATCCGATTAAAGAGATCAATAATGGACATGATATGAAGATTGAAAGGGTCCTCATAGAATAAAACACAGTTGATCCTCTCACAAAGGAAGTTTGATCAATATGTAAATGCCATAGGCATTAAGTACATATGTAATTGGCTTTAGTACAAGTGGGAGATTGTTAGTTGTATACCCTAGAGCTCATGTAATAGGGTTATATTCATGTATTTAAACCTTGTGATTTGGTATAATAAGGCATTTCTTTTTGTATCCTGGTACTTTTATATATTACTTATAATTATTTACAATGTCTTAAACCATGCTATAAAGTCTTTGGTAGTAAAATTACAATGCAGAGGAGATTACGAAGTGTTTATGATGTGAGATTTTTATTGCATATAAATGTGATAATGCCTAAATATCCTTAACCATAGTATTAATAAGATGGGACATTGGTAATATGGATAGATCAGTACATATTATACTTCTTAATTGGATCAAGCAGTATCTCTCACCAGTTGTAAGCATAGAGATGCTTAGAGTTAACATGTGGATGCTTACTTAGAAAGTAAGTACATTAAAGACCTGCCATGAGATCTTCACATAGATACTTAATCAATGTTAGTGAAAATATCCTTAGACTTGAGATCACTAACTATCTTAAATATGGAATGACATACTTTGACTCTAAAGCTTTTACTTCGAACAAGAAGTATACATAGCAAGGTGCTTAGGTATAGCATGACATATTTGAAGATAGGGTAGTAATTAATAAAGTATTCACCACCCCAGATCATAATAGGGAGTTTATCTCATAGTTCTGATAAGTAATCTTTATTGAAAAATCTTTGGTCAAAGTAAGATGCCACGTATGAATAGAATTCACAAAGTGCATTTTAAAAATAAAGGTGAAATTATTAGAACGATATACATAGGGCTTACTTAGATAGAATTAAGCTTTGATTTTACATAATTCCATACTCTAAATTGGATGATATAAAAGATGGTGAAAAGAGTTTATTACACTATAACTGTATATAGAAGGATTAAGGCAAACCACTTGACTTTTTAGCACTTGACCAATCATGATGCATGGCTAAATATCTCTCTTGACTTATAGATAAGTGACATATCAATTGCAAAACTAATATTGATTCAACAAGATTGAATCTATGGAGTCCCAGTTGAACTAGGACTCTATTTCATTGTGTACTGCCAAGTTGCCTTGGAAACCCATAGGGTCACACACTTAAAAAAAGTAAAAGGAGATTTAATGAGATTGAATATTCTAATGATATGAGATATCATTAGAAGATGAATTAAGAAGAAGAAACAAGCAATTGGGCATGGGGTTCACTTGTTAATGTGTAATATGGAAATTAGGGTTTTTGAATTTAAGCCTTGTTATGCCCAATATATGTTTGTTCTTATATATAATTTGTTTAAGAATTTTAAAGAGCTAAAAGGGCTTTGAGTTAGACTTATTATTATTCTAAAATAAGGCCTAGTTAAACCACATCAGATTAATGAAAGTGCGACTATAGCATAAGGCGTATAGGGCCTCCCTAAGCCTTATATGTAAAAGCCTAAATCTAAGTTCAATTTTTGGGCTTGCTTTTTAGGCTTTTAGGGTTGCTTTTAATTGTTAAAGCTTAACATAATTAGAGTTAATTAAGAGTATAAAAACCTTTTTATGCTTTAGCCTTCACATGCATTCTTCAAACATAGAAGAACATGCATAAAACTAGAATAAACACTTTATTTCTTCTAATTTCTTCATCCGTATAGAATTCTTACTAGCACTTGGAATTCTATGCCTCTCTTCTAATTACTTCTTATATGGATTAACTTGAAGGTGTTCCTAAAAAGGATCACTGTGGTTTGCGACAACCCACTGAAGAGTATAAGAAAGGAATTGATAATCATTATTAAACGGTAAATCACTAAATGTTGCTAAAATATCATTTTTGTGATGAATTTTAAATCATTTAGGTCTATAACCATTGCTAGTTTTTCTCAATATTTTAAATTTTTCACTGCATATGATTAAGAAAACCAACATAATGGTTAACGATGTGTCTTCTATCAATGTCTATCCTCAAGGCAATTACCGCATATGGCATCGAAGATTCTATGATCAGTAAGTCCAAGCTCATTATAATGGGCTATGACAAACCGCTATAAAAGTATGAGACTTTTAAAGTCAAGGTGAAAATCATGATTATAATTAATGATATAGAATTCTAAGTCTTTAATATCCCTGTTAGTTTCTCCCTACTATTTGAGAGACCATGGTTTCACAAGTTAAGGGGAGTTCTATCGACATTACATCAAAAGATTAAGATCCCACACAATGGTAAGGTAGTAACTGTCAAAGTAGCCAATGAGAATCAAGTGTCTATGTTAGAGATAACAAATCAACCATTTAATGGCTTTCATATAGCAGGAATCCTTTTAGAAGATAATGGTGATGATCTTAAAATAATAAAAATATTAAAAAAGATAAACTATTTGCCAGGTACTTGATTGGGTAATTATTCACAAGGAATAATAACTGCTATTTAACCAAAAGGATAGAAAGACCTCAGAGGAATAAGTTATGCTATCGAGCTAGGGGAACCAAGAAAAGAGAGAAAGGATAAAAGGATCCCTAAGATAGATGAAAGCTTTGTTCCAACATCAAGGGATATCTGATACTACGGAGAACCGAAACTATTGATAGTCAAAAGGAAGGTAGTGCCAAACTTTGAAATATTCAGTGATATCTTTGATTGGGGAATAGGTGAAATCAATAAAATTTTAGATTTTTGGTATGAAGAAGTCATGACTAACCTAGCTGACTTGGAGTTAGAGCTCAAATAGAAGATTTTAACTTCTACCTTGCTTGTAACTTAACTAAAAGGAAAAGAGAAGTTAGAGCCCGAGTTCTAAGAAAGTGAAAAAGGTAAAGCATTTATCTCTAAGGATTATTATGATATTATATATGTATCAGAACTACTTGAGGACAATGTCATATTCCTTATGTTAATGAAATAAATAATTTTGCTTATTTTTGTAATGTCTCATCTGATTGCATCATGTCTAATGATAATCATGATATAGACAACATATTTAATATTAATTTAATCAATACTACCCCGTTAAATCTCAGTACAATAGAAAATCCTAAAGAGATTTTAATCACATATGATATCACTCCTAAAGAGAGAATAAATTTTGAGAGAATACTCAATGAATAAGAAAAAGTCTTTGCCTAAACTACAATGACATGCTTGGGGTCAACAAAAAAATTGTTATACATGCCATCTATAATTATTCAGATGCAAAATCAATGAAGTAAAAACTGAGCAGAATGAGACCAAAATGGGTTGAAAAGATCAAAAGTGGAAGTGCATAAGCAGATAGAGGCTAAGTTTCTAAAAGAGGTGAAATACCCAATATGATACTCGTTGCTAAGAAAGACGATAGGTTTCGAATGTGTATATACTATAGGGATTTAAATGGAGTTTTTCTAAAAGAGAATTTCCCTTTACCACTTATTAATATCTTAATGGATAGTGCTGCCATGTGTGGTATGTATAGTTTTGTAGATGGTTATGCCAGATATAACTAAATCTTGAACAAAATAGCTAACAAAATCAAAATAGCTTTCATCATTAAATGTGGTACTTGCTGTTACAAGGTCATGCCTTTTGGACTAAAGAATGATAGGGCTACTTATCCAAGAATGGCTATGGAGATACTAAATGATCTAATCCACGAAGTTGAAGACTACGTAGATGATATAATAATTAAGTCCACTACTAAGGGAGGGCATTTTGAGGTCTTAGAAATATTCTTCCTAAAGATTGACAAATACAACCTATGTTTAAGCCTAAGAAGTGTGTCTTCAGGGTAACTTTAGGAAGCTTTTGGGCCATATAATAATTTAAAGGGGAATTGAAGTGGACTCAGGCAAAGTCAATACTATTAAAGAAATGCCAATACTAAAGAAAGAGAAAGAGATAAGAGGTTTTTTGGGAAAAATTCAGTATTTTAGCCAGTTCATTGCTAAGCTCATTACCATATGTGAGCCAATTTTTAAGCTTTTAAGAAAGGATTAATGGGTCAAATGGAATGATGATTGTCAGAAAGCTTTTAATACCATTAAGGAATATTTAGCAAATCCAACCATTCTTCTACCACCAAGGTCAGTAAAACCTCTAATCTTATACTTGTCTGTAAAAAAAACTCAGTAGGAGCAATGGTGGCACAAGAAAATGAGTTTGGAGTAGAATACGCCATTTACTATTTAAGCAAGAAGTTTTTTTCCTTATAACGTGAAATACATAGAAGTAGAGAAGATTTGTCTGGCAATAGTTTAGGCTTCAAAAAATTCCAATCTTACGTAATTTAGGTGGTAGCTAAACATGACCTATTAAGGTATCTATGATAATGCCCTTTTTAATTGGACGTATGGGTAAATAGCCTTTTTTATTATAAAAATTTGACATCCAGTACATAATGAGAAAGACGATTAAGGGTGATGCAATAGTTGAGTTCTTAGCTAACTATCTGATTAAAGGTGACATAATGGAACATGAATTTTTAAATGAAAACTTAGCCTTAATTACAGTTCAAGGATGGCAAATGTTCTGTGATAGAGCAGCCAATAACAAAAAGGCAGGCACTAGGGTGATATTGATAACACCAGATAGGGAGAAGCTCCCTTTGGCTAAGAAGCTAAGGTAAGTACAAAGCTTGTATCTATGGGTTAAAGGCGTTATTGGCTTTTGGGGCTCAAACAGTAGAAGAATTTAGTGGTTCATCCTTAATAGTGTGCAAGATTAATGGAAAATGATCCATTTGTGAAGAAAAATCGATACCTTATATAGAACACTTAAGATCCCTCACTCAACTTTGATATCTGTACTTTTTGTCAAGTTCTAAGAGATAAAAATCAGCTGGCAGATGAATTAGCAATGTTAGTCTCCATGTGGGACAATCTAGAAGGGGTGATAATGAAACTAATCATTATTACTAGTTCAAACAAACCTTGTTTTAAGATAGAACATGTAACATAGATAAAACAAGATGATAGGAAACTATAGTTTTATGACATTTAGAGCTATCTAAGAATGTGTCGCTTACAGACAATAGATAAAGATAAAAGATTACTAAAAAGGTTATCCACTCAGTTTATAAGTGTAAATGGGATTTTATATAAGAGGCAAATCGACGGTCTCTAACTCCGTTACCTAGACAAAAAGGAAGCCAATAAGGTTATAGAAGAAGTACATTCAGGATCATATGGCACACATATGAATGGATAGGCTTTGTTAAGGAAGATAGTGTATCGAGGATTCTTTTGGCTTACTATATGCCATGATTGTTCAAAGTATGTCAAGAAATGTTAGAAGTGCCAACAATATATGGATATGAATCATCTACCAGTATCAAAGTTGCATAACTTGTCATCTCTATAGCTATTTGCTACTTAAGGAATATATATTATTGGTGAGATACATTTAACAACCTTAAATAGGTAGCACTTATTTTTAGTTGCCATTAACTATTTCTCTAAATGGGTTGAAGTTGTATCCTTCAAGAAACTGGGGGTAAAATAAATGGCTAATTTCATTAAGAAAAACCTGATATGTAGATATAGAGTCCTACATCACATAGTTTTAGATGATAAGGTCCAGTTTCAGGTTGAGAGGAAGGTGCTTTTATAGAATATTAGATACAACACCATAAGTCATCCACTTATAGACCACGGGCCAATGAAACAGTTGAAGTAGCCAATAAGGACATAAAAAGATATTGGCCAAGACAGTTGAAACCTATCGAGATTGGGCAAAAAAAAAAAACTTCCATATGTATTATAAAGCTATAAAATACTAGTTTGAACCTTAATAAGAAGTATGCCTTTCTCATTAGTACAAGGAATAGATGTAGTACTTCCAGTAAAGCTCAAACTACAGTTGCTAAGGGTGGTTATGTAAGCTAAACTTCCCAAATTGGTATGGGTTAAACACATATTGTAATTGTTAAACTTGTTGGATAAATAATGAATAAGGACCTATTATCATAATCAAGTGTACCAAAATCACATGGTGAGGGCATTTGGAAAAAAGATAAAAAAGAATAAGCTGAAAGCAAGAGACTTGGTTTATAAGCTAATGAGACTAGGATTGCCAGATTCGAAAGGAAAGTTCAAGGTGAATTAGGAAAGACCTTTATCCTTAAATAGATTCTATTGAAAGGTATAACCATTCTCATAGATTGTGATGGTAATGAATTCAGAGAACTAATCAATGTCGATAGATTAAAGCAGTTCTATGGGTAAATACTAAAAAAAGAAAAAAAGAAAAAGCCCTGTGTGTTAAAAATATATAAAATGGTGGCTTTGCTAAAAGTGGGTCCCCTAATAGGATCAAAATAAAAAAAAAGGCATCCTATTCAAAAATTAAGGGTGATAGAAAATAGTCAATCAAGAAAACCTATAGGGGGCTAATTAACAACAAGAGTTAAATGCATTTAAAATCTCCTTTGATTAAACAGGTAATCTGTATCATTGCATTAATGCTTATATTGTGACTATTATAACTGCCATAACTATGCAAGTAGAGAGGACCATATTAATAAGCTAGATTAAACATTTTATAAATTAAAGTAAAAATGACTTTATTTTGTAATATTTTAACTTATATATGATTGAAAAGCAATAAAAATATCAGTTTAACCTAAACCCTTTGTCTCTTATTACTTTAACAACTGCTTTACATCTTTAACCATTAGAATCTGCTATTTTTAGTAGACTTTATCACCCATTCTTTATACTTTACAGGAGTCTAAAAGTTGCAAATAGATATAAGCATGATGTTTACCTTTATCAATAGTTGACTTTATAAGTCATGATAACTTGAGGCAAAAGTGATGGTCAGATTTCCTCCTTTGAATGATAAAGGGATTATGATAATACCTTAAATCCTTTTGAACTGTCTCATGCAATGGTTTGGAATATAGAAAGTGACATTATGTAGTCCGACTAAAAGACATAGCTAGACTTACCACTATTTAGCACATATGTCATAGCTACCTATGAGCAATTGAAACTCATACTCTCATCAGTTGTGGCTCTTAACCAGGTGGCCTATTGATCAGCATCAAAACATCAGCACATCACTATGTGGGGCAATAAGTGTTTCAGATTGTAAGAAGAGATGACATAAAAAGGAGGATCATTAAACAAATGCAGCTTCTCTTGTAACTAGATCTAAAATAAAGCCGTTAGGAATGAAAACCCAGAAATGGGCTTTCTAAGTGAAAATTAGGCTAAGGTTAGGGTGAAAACTGAAAAGGCATTCCATCTAAAATAAAGAATAATAGCATGAAAACTTTAAAAAGTGTGTTACTTGCAAGAAAAAAAGATACCTAAATAAGAAGAAGAGGACTTGTATAAAAGAAATTGATAGCACCAGAATTCATAACATTTAAACCTATGATGGTCTTAACTAGAATAAGTGGGAAATAGTTCAAGCCATCCCTTATACTATTCATAATGTCAAACAGTTGATAGTTACCAAAATTGTTATATGAAGTAACGGTGAGATTGTTAGAAAAGAAGATGAATAAAGGGGCTTTAACATGCAGTTATGGGATATCTATATGACCATAGAGAAAGCCAGTAGAGGGTTTAATGCAAATGATTCTTTTTTTGGAACCCATCTCATAGCTAGCAAAAGAAGAACACCTAGTGCATTTACCACCTCATAGGGATAATTACGGACAAAACTGGGGTAGCAAGCAGAGTTTCTAGAGGATATGAAGCTTTAGGATAGTACTAAATTATTCAAATAGGAGGCACAACTCTTGGTGTAAAAATCAAAATAGCATGAAATTGCAAGTCCCAAAATTGAGTAACAGCATGTAAAAGTGGGACCTTAAGACAAACATAGTGCATGAACTTTAGCCCATTAAATGAAGCTAGAAAGGGATTATCCTAAGTTGTTGAAGAATCAAGAATTTTGTTAGGCTTTGGGACAAAATTTTTACCTATTTTACGTCTCAAGGAAGATATAAAATTCAAAACTAGCATAGAGATCTATGTGTATGTCATAAATACAGATCTATAAATAGGCATCACACACAAAATAGGCATTTTCTGCAAAGGAAAATGGGTGCTTCCATAATCTTGAAAATGCCCATTTTGCCTTAAAGTAAAATAGATATTTTCCATCAATTTAATACTCATTTTGCTTTAATGCAGAACAACTATTTTGCACATCCACTATATAGACAACAATTTTTCCTCATTTTTTTCACTTCACTATCTTCTGAATCTTCTAAAACTTTCTTTCTTACAATTGCTTTTACATTTACACTTTACTTAAACAAAATACCGCTAAGACACTAATAGAGTCGACCAAGACATTAACCTATACCAAAGCATATGGCGCCACTAAAGTGGATGATCCCAAAAGAGGCTAGTAGATTTAAATAGTTATCTATTATTAGCCTAATCTACAGTTAATATTTATACATCAACACTCTTTGTGATTTAAGAGTGCTTGCATGGATGAACCAACTATTGGCACAGATAAGTTAGAGGGACTTCTAACTACTCTGCCATTCCATATATCTAACTGTTACTTTAGAATTCCTCAGCACTCTAGAGTACATATGAGCACACCCATCTAACACCTCTGCTATCAAATTTAGGGTATGTGGAGTAGATATAAGCTCTTTTTTTTTATAGTTCACTAAACTCTGTCATTTGCCTAGTAACAGAGTGATTGAGCGTCTAGATAGCCTTACCAATCAGTGGGCCCTGATTGGTTGAGCTAGTATATTTTACTAAGCAAGTTAGACTAAGGCCACTGCGATAAGAGATCAACAACACAGGTACCTACATAGAATGTCCGCAGTTTCCTACCTTAGACAACCAGGCAGTATTGGTCAGGTTAACATATGGGTTATAGAGTAGAGTGTCTAGTTTAACCTTCCATCAGCTATCCTCGAGCACTAGTATAAAGCCCTAGCAAAGTCATAGTTATAGCTAAAGTTATCATAGCACTCCTTGTCTACCTTAAGTTGAAGAAACAACATATAGGTTGTGCGCTTGAGCAGCAGTACTTTATTAACCACAACATGGCATTGGCAATTAGCCTAACCCACGAGGATTCTTAGTCCTGGGCTAGGTATTAGTCTTTTTTTGAGGAGGAGATAGTCGTTAGAGTAAGACAACAACAACTAGAGGACATAGAAGAGGGAGATGGCTATGATGCAACATTTGTAGTAAACCTTAAGGAGCTACTTGTTGACTCTCTATTACCTGTAACGACTCGAAAATCTCGACTCTCGTGAATAGTACTTTTTGGGGTGAAAAGTGCTTTTCAAAATCTAAGTCACACTAAGTGTACCAATGGGGAGTATTAATTATGAGAGAATTTTGGGTAAAGCTTGAAGCCAATTCGAAGTTATTTGGATGGTTAAAAATGCTAAATAAAATTTTATGGTAGTGTCCCATAAATAGTATCATAGGCAAAGCTGAACTATAAAATAATTCAAAAATTGCTCAAAATAATCCAAAAATATTACAACCTGATACTTATATATTTTGAATAGACCATTCGCTTTAGAATCAGAATTTTTAGATATCAAAAAGTATTTTTACTGAGTTTTTGGCTAATAATATATGTTAATTTTTTCAATTTTCTTCTTTTTTCAAGCCCGATTCTTTAGGAGTCTACGGGATTCGTATTTACCTAATTTTGGAAACTTCTTTTGAGGAATTTCGATTCTTCTAGAGGGGAGAAATAAATGATGGAAAATAAAATAAAATAATTTTTCAAAAAACTATAAATACAGTAAAAATCTCATTTCCTTCCACCATTCCCATTTCCCCTCTCCTTTTTTCCTTTTTCTCTTTTTTCTTCAATCCCTTTCACACTCACTTCTAAAAAGGGGTCCCGATAGTTAGGATGTTCCGAGATGAACTCGTAGACTCTAAGAATGCCTTGTTTGGTGGAAAATCTCGAGAGAAATCAAGATTTCCTTCCCAAAGTGAATAATGACCATCTTGAAATCGAATAATTTTCTTTCCTTTTCGATATTTTTCCTATGTCCCATGGGTGCCCAAGAAGCCATTTATAAGGTCATTTTAATTTTCAATTAAATATTTAATTTTATACAGATTTTCTAAAATTGAACCTGTTTAAATTCGTAGGTGAGAATTCGAACTGAGCTTTTCGAGGCAAGGAGAAGGCCTAGTAGAGCATTGAGTGTACCTGATGACTATTTTTTATCTGTGTAATCACTTTAAAATTAATGATAATGCATGGAAACTCATTATGTGCATTTATGGCATATTAATGCATTAATGGCTATTAGGAGTTTAATGCATGAGATAGTTCAATATTGTTAAATGGTAA
>CANXYI011345452.1:0-10328 GCA_948208565.1 Hura crepitans | reverse complement strand
GCATGTGGTGATGTATGATGTACATTATTGATATGAGATTATATGCATGTGATGCATGGTATAAAACTGGCATGAATTTAGTTGATGTACAAACCTAAAATGGCATGAAATGTAATCAATAAATGGCACAAAAGATAACTTGAAAATTACTTTAAACTTGGCTAGGAAATTTTTTGAAAAGAGCTTGTAATTATGCCTGTAGAGGCTATAAACCTAGACTAAATAATATGCCATAATGTGTGCCTTTGAGGGCTATATCTTGTAATTGAATGTAATAGTTTTTAAGCCTATCTTTTGGCATTATAAATGACCTATGATTGTATAGCTTAGGGCTTATAAACTTGAGGTGAATAAGGTTGAAAATTGCATAGAAAAAGACTAAGAAATGAACCTAGAAAACCTATTGAAAACTTGCCGTAATGACGTATAACTGTCTAGTTGACCATAACCTTAACCAATAATACCAATGGATAGTAAATGGCATATAATTGTGAAATAATTTTGAGATAAAGTCTAGCATAGTATACCATAATTATTGGCAGCTACAATCCTTAGAAATACTTCTGAGAATTCACCCGGTACATCTTAATTATGGCTATACTAGATTGGGGGCTAAATTTTAACTATGCCATAAAATTTGTAACTGTTTGTCTTTGACTTAGGAATATTATAAAAAGTTGATCAGTAAAGAAATGGATGTAAATTAAGGTTAAATGGCACATTAGTTAGACACCCATTGAATGGGTTGACCGTTCAATTTATGGGTTTTTGCAACTGCTATATTGTCTAATTTTTAGGCAAGGTTGGTACAACGGCCTAGGTCTATTTTGGGCCACTATACTAGTCGGACAGTTAGACCAGATTGTGACATTCACTTGATCTTTGTTAGTGCAACGGCGTAAGACTCGGAGGGCCACTACACTAGTCAGAGAAATAGACTAGTCTGCTACTGCTATGTAAACCATTTTATGACATCTTTAATCTTCATATAGGGCCGGTACAATGGCTAAGGTCCTAGAGGACCACTGTACTAGCTAATTAAATAGGCTAGTCTACTAGGCAGACCACATCTTATCATTCGCACCTTGAGTGCTATGACTTATTTTCAAGCCGATACAGCGATTGGGGTCCCGTGCATAAATCACTGCACTATTTTATTCCCTTTACATCAAGTGTCTATTAGTGTTGTTTTTCTAGACAGGCTAGCTGAAATAAATTAAACAAGAACATTATAATTTACCTATGACATTGAAATATAATATAAGGGCATTTTGGTAATTTTACATGTGTAATATTTATTTGCTTAATTATTTAAGATTATGCATGCAATTGTTAATAATGATCTTAAAACTATAACTTACATGAGTTAAAATGATTAATTGGATATGTTACTGATAGGAATACCTATAAGGGCAATTTGGTAATTTTGCTTATTAGTAAGCTAAGTTATAGCAGAAATCAGAATAAGATAATGCTATGATTACATATACCAGAATAAATTGCTCAACATGTTTTAAATGCTTGAATTCACTGCTGAATATATTATATAATCAATGTACCTGTTTTGGTGCGTAGGTAACTAGAACAAGGATGTAGCCTCGTAAAATGTGCAACGAAGTTTAGAGGTTATTCATCAGAAGGTGGACAATGTACATTTTTTTATAGTTTTACACTCTATGTACTTAGGTGAGAAATGGGTGTTATGAATATAAAGAACACATAATGTAATTATATTAGTACAGACTATGCTATAATTAATTAGTTATTAATCCTTTTGTGAGTGTATGGTTTGTGTTGATGTTATACGAGCCTGAGGCTCTAATTTGTGTTTTTTTCTTAACTGTGGCCTAAGGCCTATGTTGTTGTTTGATAGAATAGTGATGTTTGATTGATACCTAGGGGACTAGAAGGGTCCAGGAGATGTGAAGATATGTTATAAAAGTGTTTTACAAGTTGAAATTTTTAGGATAGTGACCCGAGCAGCCGTTATGCAGTCGAATTTTATGAAAAACTTGATTGACTTGAAATTGCCTCGTATTGGCATGAACATGATGGTATGGATCTAAATGAATGATAAGAATATATAGAACTGAATTTGGAGTTAGATAGAAATAAATAGCAAAGAATAAGTAAAAGTTAAATGAATAACCATGGGAGCAATTTGAGGATAGGTGACCTAGTGGGAAGAGCACTGCTTATTGGGTTTCTTTAGGAATCCAGTAGTGGGTGTCATATATAGGATTTATCATGTAGGTATGTTTTGTACGAGACTTGATGTAGCATTTTCTTTGAGTGTCACTAGCATATTCCATTCCAATTATAGAGAGAAACATTAGGTGGTCATCAAGATTATCCTTAAGTACTTAAGAAGGACTAAGGATCTATTCTTAGTTTATATAGAAGGAGATCTACAAGTTAGCGGGTATACTGATGGTAGCTTCAAATCTAATAATGATGATTGTAAATCTCTATCTAGAGACATATGCATAATGTGTGGAGGAGCAATTGCGTAGAAGAGTTCCAAATAAGATATAACTACATATTTTGCAAACGAAGCCAAATTCGTAGTAGCTTCTAATGTAGCTAAGGAAGCTATTTGGATAAAGAAGTTAATTTAAGAATTTTGAGTTATTCCAAGCATTGTTGATCAAATACCATTGTATTATGATAACAATAGGGCTATTACACAGGCTCATGAACCATGGTCTCATTAACAATCCAAATATGTTCTTTGACACTACCATCTGATTAGAGAGATTGTCAGTAGATAGGATGTGAAAATTGAAAGGGTCTTTACAATTCATAACACAATTGATCCTCACACAAATGCACTATCACAAGGAAAGTTTGATCAATATGTAAATGCAATAGGCATTAAGTACATGGGTGATTGGCTATAGTGCAAGTGGGAGATTGTTAGAAGTATGCCCTAGAGCTCATGTAATAAGGTTATATACATGTTTTCAAACCTTGAGAATTTATATTATAAGGCATTTCTATTTTATATCATGGTACTTTTATATATTATTTATAATTGTTTGCAATGTCATAAATCATGATATAAAGTCCTTGGCATAAATTAAAGTGTAAAGGAAATCATTAAGTGTTTATGATGTGAGACTTTTATTGCATGCAAATGTGATATGGCTAAATATCCTTGATCATAGTATTAACATGAAGGGAAATTGTTAATGCGGATACATCAGTACATGTTATACTTCTTGATTGGATCAAGGAGTAGTTCTCATAAGCTATAGGCATAGAGATGTTTTAAGTTAACATGCAGATGCTTACTTAGGAAGTAAGAAAATCAGAGATCTACCATGAAATCTTCACATGGATACTTAATCTATGTCAGTGAAAGAACATCATCATATCAGTAGTGTAAGTATCCTTAGACTTGAGATTACTAGCTATCTTAAATATAAAGTGATAGACTTTGACTCTAAAGATTTTCCTTTGATTAAGAAGTATACATAGTGAGGTACTTAGGTATGGCATGACATATTTAAAGATAGAGTAGTAATCAATAAAGTATTTACCACCCTAAATTACACAGGGGAGTTTATCTCATAGTTCTTATGAATAACATATATTAAGGAATATCTAGCTAGAGCAAAAGTGCCATGTGTGAATGGAATTCACTAAGGGCATTATGGGAATAAAGGTGAATTATCATAATGATATGTTTAGGGCTTAATTTGACATAATAATTTAAGCTATGATTTGACATAAGTCCATAACTAAAACTGAATGAGGTAAAAGGTGGTGAAAGGAGTTTATTGCATTGTAACTTTATATGGAACGGTTAAGTCAAACCACTTGACTTTTTAGCACTTAGGTAGTCAAGATGCATGGCTAGATGGTTCTCTTAACTTCTATAGAAGTGACATATCAATTATTAAACTAATATTAATTCAATAAGATTGAATCAATAGAGTCCTAGTTGGACTAGGATTCTAATTCATTGTGTATTGCCAATCTATTTTAGAAACCCATAAAGTTAAACACATAAAAGGTGTTTAAGGAAGATTCAATGAGATTAAATGTTTTAATGATATGATATATCATTAGAAGATGAATTAAGAAGGATAAAAAAGAAAATGGGATCAAGGCCTACTTGCAAATGAGAAGTCTAAAAAAGCAAGGTTTTTAGAAAATCAAGGTTTTTAGACTTAGTTCTTATTGAGTCAACGTTATAATTATTTTTGCATTTGATTTTTTATGTGCTTTTAAAAGGTTTAAAAGGCCTTAAATTAGACTAATTCTTAATCCAAAATAGAGCTTAAGAGTGCCATAGAGGATTAATAAAAGTTGGGCTAAAGCAGATTGCACATAAGCCTATTAAAAGGCTTGTACATATACGATAGAAATTAGCCTAGTTAGTGGGTCCATTCTAGTTTTACTTAGGGCAGATTTTATAGGTTAAGAGTTAACCTAAAAGGGGTTTATTTAAATTATAAATAATCCTTATTTTAGTAACCACCAAAGAGATACAATTTATTAAAGAATTGCCACATAAAATAATTGAAAACCCATTATTTTCTTCTTCTTTTTCTTCCTTCATCCACTAGTAATTCCTACTAGCACATGGAATTAAAAGTCGCTCTCTTCTAAACACTTCTTGTGTGGATTACCTTAAAGGTGTTCTTGGAAGAGGATCACTATGGTTTGCGACAACCTGGTGAGAAAAGGTCATAAAAGGATTTTACTATAATCCTTTATGGTAAATCACGAAACGCTACTTGATTTATTATTTAAGTTGAATTCTAAATTATCCAAATCCATTATCACTGCTAGTTTCTCTCAAAATTTTAACTTTTCCACTACATATGATAGGGAAAAGCTAACACCATGCATAATTGCCTTGAGGAATAATCTTTAATTAACTTGCGAGAAAAAGAGAAAATAATATTAGAAAATATCGTTAAAATAAAAAAAAGTGTTTAGAAAGCATTTTTTTTTTGCTTCTTTTGGTATGTACTAACCAAGAAAAGTTGACCCCTTAGATTGACAGGGAGTTTAGCTTTTATACAAGATTTTTGAGATAGAAAATAGCTATATTGACCTTTAACAAATGGCTATTTTTGCTAGTGAAATTGATGTTTGGTGAAAATAGCCATTTTAGCTATAGAAATAGCCATTTTACATTGCTTATTTCAAAGTCTGTGTGAGACTCTGCCACATGGAATGGTGCTATTTTGGGAGTTAAAATGCCCATTGTAGCAAAGAGGATATGGCCATTTTACCAAGACAAAGTTGCTATTTTATGAACCAAAATGACACCATATTTTCCCAAAATAGCAAAAAATTAGAAAACTCAAAATTGTGATTTTTAATTGGTTTTTAAGATATTTTTTAAAAAAATTTAACTCCATAGTACAGGGGGTTTTAACCCCCTGCACTACCTATTAGCATCATTGTTGGGCATCTCTCTCACATTTTTAGTCGTATCGTAAGGCTGTCAAGCTAGGTTAGAGTCTATATCCAAGAATTAACCATTTTTCTTGAATTTTGTGAAGAAGACCTTAAATTTGGTGATAACATTCTTATTTATCAAAATTTCATGTCTTTATTTATCATTATTCAATCCAAACATGGAAGCACTAAGACTTAGTGTCTACACTTACCTCACTATTATAGAATGAGGCATTCCATTAATGGAAATTAATTTTAGAGCAAAGCTCTAAGAGATATGACCTACGATTTCATTCTCCTGGAGTTTAGGAAAAGGTATATTACAGAGAACTACCTAGAAAAAAGAAGGCAAGAACTCCTAGAATTGAAACAAAGGTGACGGCCTGTATCAAAATATGAAAAAAAAGTTTGCTAGGTTGAGTAGATATGGGAAGGAGATTATACCCACTAAAAAGGTGAGTTGTAAAAGGTTTAATAAAGGCCTTAACACTAAAAGTAGATTGTAGATAGATGTGAACAAGATTAAGGAGTTTACCCCTTTAGTTGTTGTAGCTTTAATAGTTGAAGATATATTAAAGGAGAGGATGGAAAATTTTTAGAAGAAAAGATCATTCACTCAGGATTAAGCTAATTTTACCATAGAAGCAGCTAAAAAGCAAAAAGGAAATCCTGCTACTCAACCAACATAGAAATCAACTCAGACTTAGAAACCTAGGCAAATTAGACAATTCAGACCTCGATAGTAGAGGCTAGCTACAAATGCACTAGTATACATAGCCAAGAGTGCACCACCTACTTATAGGACTTACAAGAGGAAACATGGAGGAATTTGATAGAGATCTATTTTAGGTGTATGCTATTGAGGTAGATTTAAAGGTAATAATTAGAAAGATTGTTTATTAAGAGCGAAAGACTCTACACAATTTTAGGCATCAACACTAGCACCAACTAGGAATTAGAAAGAGAACAAAGGAGATAAAGATGGAGAGAGTTAAAAGCCCAGATCAGAGGTGAGTCAGAGGATAGAGGCTCAATGTAATATCCTAACAATCTTGAATTTTTTGAATAGTACTTCCTGAGATAAATAGTGTTTCTTAAAACTCGAATCACACTAATTAGACTAATGGCATGTATTGATCATGAAAGAATTTTAGGCAAATTTTAAAGCCAATCCAAAATCATTAGGAAGCTTAAAAATGCAAACGAATATTTTATGACGATGGAATATGAATAATGCCACAAGTAAAGCTGAACTGTAAAATAATTCAATTTTTGCTCATATAATTCTAGGATTAGTACAACTAAATACTTAAATATCCCAAATAGTCTATTTCGCACTAGAATAGAATTTTTTTTAATATCATGAAGTATTTTTACTAAATTGGGCAATGAAAAAAAGTCATGTTTTTATTAGTTTTTCAAGCATTTTTATCAATTTTTTTTGAGGGTCAAGGTTGATATTTGAAAGGTTTATTAGATTTTTAAGAAGTGATTTTTGAGATTAGATTAAAGAAGATGGCATTTTTAAATGGGGTTTTTAAAAAAGGGATTTTAGTTGTAATGCCTTTGAGTCAAGGCTCCGTGAATAATACCTTCGAGACTCAAAAAGTGTGCCCAGAGTGCTAGTTCACCTTCACGAGGCTTGAGGCAAGGTTTACTAGTCACAAAACTATGAGGGGCTTAAAAATGATAAAAATGGCTTAGTTTAAAGATTTACCAGAACCAATAATTATTTTTAGTTGTAATTTAGTAAGACGTAGGTTTAGATAGATTTGGCCTGGGAATGACCTAAGATGTGCTCGGATAGACCTAAAAAAACATACCGTAGAGGTCAAAAATTCCCTTGAGTCCATTAATGAAGGAATTTTTGAATTCCAAAGTCATTTGTAATTTCTCTTAAAATTTAGGTTTTTACTTGTAAATCAAAGCAGTTAGTTAACTATCCTATAGAGGGAATTTAATTGTGAAATTTTATGAGCCTTTAAATGTGACCAAATGATTACTTTTAAAAAATGTGATGATTTTTTAATGTTCGAGTAATTTTTAAAAATTCCTCAAATTTCTGCTGAAATTGAGTAATTTCAAGACACTCAAGTGGCATATAGCCCTACCAATGCCACCTCAAGTACTATAAAAGGCCCTTCGTGAAATTTAGAAAGCCACTTGGCAACTCAGCCCACTACCCACCCTTTTTCCCTCACTTTCACTTGATGCCACCTTTTCTTTCTTTCTACCATTTCATGGTTTTTTTAAAGCTTGACTCTTCTTAATTACCACTAAAAATCCTCTTGTTGTGTTGTGAATTGATTTTTAAATGCATTAGAGCCAATAAAAGTCCCTAAAGCTTAAGAAAATTCAAGAAAGCTCAAGTGTACATAAAAGGGGTGTTAGAAACTAACTTTTGATGTGTAAGTGTTTCCTCCCTATTTAATTTATTTCCTAGAGGATTTTATTATTTTAAGAAAGCTTATTACATTAGAATTGGATTTGGGGACTTGTAGGATTTTTTATGGATTTTTAAAGGTAGAGTGGCTTGTATGGAGACTTATGCCAAGTGAAGGGAAATAAGGCCTTTAGCAAGCTTAAAGTGAAGAAGAAGTCCTCCTTGTTGAAGAGGTAAGTGAATTTAGAGCATTAAAGGCATGTATATAGGATTTCATATGAAATAGATGTGAGAACCTTATATGACAATAATGGATTTTATGGTTCATGTGTATGTAATGGTGAATTAGGCCTGTTTTTATGTTAATTGTATGTTGAATGAATGATTAGAATGGTGATTTGATGAAAAGAGTGAATAGAAGGATAAATTTCTCATTTGGCTGAGAGGTATGTATGGTATGTGTGATTTGTATATGGCCTGTTAAGGTGATTTTGGCATGTTTTCTAAGGTGTTTGACATGGAAAATGCATGAAGTATATTTATATGTGATAAGAATTGAAAGTGTTGAAGTGTTTGACATGGAAAATGCATGAAGTATATTTATATGTGATAAGAATTAAAAGTGTTAATATTAGGCCTCAAGTGGTTAAGAGGTGCCTTGGTGTGTAAGCGAGGTGTATGGCAAGTTAGCATGGCAAATTGTGTGGGAATTATCTTATTGGTGAGGGCATTTAGGTGTAGATGATAAACTTGATGAATAAAGCTAGTGTATGTGTATGCTTAGTGTGACCGAGGCATATATGAGGTATGTATTGGCATAATTTGCATGATCATAGCTTTGTGTGTGTATAAGTATGCTTGACTGATGTGAATGTATGTGTATGTGTGTTTAAATGTTGGGAAAAACATGTACATGGACTTGTGGAGGCATTGGCTGAGATGTATGCAAGGTAAGAATGGCATGAAAAATGTGGTATGACATAGCATGTGTATTTGTGTGACTGGCATGACATATTTTGCATGATTGTGTAATGTCCATGCAGCATGAATTATGTGAATATGCATGAGTAATAAGGCATGAAATGTATATAATATGGGATACCTTTCAAGGTTAGGAAATGGTTGACAAATGAACTTGAAATTGGCTTGTAATAGTTTAGTCATAGTGACCTTAAAATGGACTAGCTTTGGCAGGAAAATGGCACTTTATTTTGAGACAATTTATATTATTTATGTCAAATGGAATGGAATCCATTTTTATGGCAATTTGAGATATATATGTAAGCTTGGCTTTAGGCCTACGAAAGTGTATGGAAATGAGTGCAAATGGCATGAAAATGACTTAATTTTGACCCAAAATGGCCTGTGCAAAAATAGAAAATAACCTATAACTATCTCGTAAAACTAATTTTGGGACTTATACTTAAAATGAATATTTAACATGAACATTATTAGACTAAAATAAAGGTACAGGCTAGCCTTAGTATGAACTTAATTATGCCTATAAGAATGACTTAAAATGATTTAGGAAAATTGACCCGTAACTATTAGGTAGGATAAAAAATAACCTATAACTATCCAGGTCAAATTTTGACTGTCAAATAAAATTCATAACTATCTATTTTTATTCTTAAATATTATAATATGATGATAAGTAAAGAAAGAACATAAAATAAGATTAGAGGGCCCATTAGTTAGACACCCATTAGATGGGCTAACCCATCAACATAGGGAATAAGCAGCTGCTAAATGGTTTTTATGATTTTATAGATATTAAAAGGTCCACAAACTGATGATGTTGATGATTATTTAGATATTGGGAGTTCTAGGGACTGATCCCTACTATCCATTGTGGTTAGCTATGACTTTTAGATATTGAAAGGTCTAAATACTGATCCTTGCTACCCATAATATGATTTGGATGTTGACTTGTTTGAGATATTAAGAGGTCTATGGACTAATCCTTGCTATCTTATGTCTACTATTAGGAGGTTCAAGTGAGCTGATCCTTGTTATCAGACAAAATCGATGTAGCGATTAGGGTCTAAAATATAAGTTAATGCACAACTTTCAGTTCCCTCTTTGTTCAGTGTCTCAGGTGTAGTCTATCTATTTGGGCATAATAAATTAAATGAAATTAATATCTAGACTTTAAATAATTGCAGGTTATTGCATGAATAATTTAATTAAACTTATTATGGTGTCATTTTGGTAATTATTGTGTAAAAATGGCATATCACCTAAATGGCATGATTTATCTAGCATATTACCCATACATTGCATTATGACTATTTTATTATTACTCCATGTATGCTAATGCATGTAGATGTTTTGAATGCTTTAAGTTCATCACTAAGTTTCATACTCAGCATACTAGTGCTTTAGTGTACAGGTTGCAAAGATAAGTAGTTTGGCCTTAAAAACCGTGCTGTCTAGTAGTATAGTCCTTGAAGGCTACTTACAGTCTTTCCCTTTCTTTTCCTATTAGATAGCATTCATGTAATACACTATAGGTATGGGATAGCAT
>CANXYI011345383.1:0-11144 GCA_948208565.1 Hura crepitans | reverse complement strand
GGGTTTCTATAGGGACCCGATAGGGGTGTTACACATGAGCTGCAGGAGAGTCTTACCCACCTTAAGAACTATCCCACCTGATCTAGGTGGATTAGTTATGTCCTTGAGCCATTATAGGGATAATAGATTTAACATCATATTAATATATAAGATTGTGTAACTTGATGCTAATACAATTGTAGCATGATAGATAGATATATATCAAAGCATATTTAACAGGTGGAAATTATTGGTAGGCCTCAATTGTTATGCTGCTAAAATTTTGTCTTAGGTTACCACCCAGTAAAATAGTTCCCATATTAATGCATAATTGACAATTTGACTTAGATAAGCCCATCATGTATGCCAATTAAACAAGTCATAGCCTCCAAAGTCCAATCATAAGCTTATATGGTAACACCTCTCATTGGTTACCCAGATGTGACTTAAGGGTAGAGCGTTATAGCTAGGATTTTCAAGTGTTAGAATTCCACTATTCATGCATAATTCATTACTTATACATAATTATACTTTATCTTACTTTATCTCAAGTGATTCTTCATAATTATTTTATTGTATACATGTTTTTTACTGTACATTTTATGTTTGTATGGGGGACAAGGTGGTTAGTGTTTGGAGTCATCACTTGGCTCTACACCAGAACCATTGATCTTTTGCCCAGAAAGAGTTCAAAATTACATCTTATTTATGCCCTAATAATATACATTCCTTTTATATTCTAACATTTATCAACCCCGTATCATGCAAGCAAGCATTTTAATTAAAGCATTCATGTAACTTTTTCACATAGGAAAATAAGTTGCAATATTCAAAATATACAATAGGCATAAGTGTAAATTGAACATCCATAAATTGAGTCATTCATCTGTTATTGTTTGACCTAACAACTACTTATAATTCCATAGGAATTAATGGTAATTGCCCAACTCCCATCTCTAGGAGATTGGCTTTTGTTAAAATACATTTTTGTGTGACTTTTATTAAGGAAAACATAAAACCATTTCATTAAGAAAAACACCAATTAATTAGATAAAAAATCATTGATGTGAGGTTAGGCTTTTTGCATGTAAAATAACTTATTAAATAATTTATCACAATCCAAAAATAAATAAATGCAATAAAAGGTATAAAACCAAACAAGCAAATAAAGAATAAGCAATTGTTTCTATTTCTATGTTGACAAGTCTATATGGACTCAATATAACCCTCAGTTTATGTCTATATGGACTATAAGAAGTCATAAAAGATATATCCTTTCAGACCTCATATCTAGTATGGATAGTCAATCTTATCTAACTCAAAAGAAAGTGATTAGTAACGTAAGCAGAGGTCCGTGAAGACCTAATAACAACACCAAATATAATGATAACAATATGTGTAATGAATTTACATGCAAATATAAATGATCATGGAATATGTTCAAATAAGTATTATAATTAAGAGAATGACATACTAATCATGCAAAGGAGAACATAAATTCATCATAGTGACATTCATAAGAACTATATTTTAGAACATGTGTTTATATGGATTGCATTCCTTGTGAAAGGGAGTTTATGTAGATTGAGACATAACACACACAAACATAAAATACATATCTATGTGGACTACACTCCTTATAAAAGGGAGTCCATGTAGACCACACATAAAACACGTATTTTCAAAGCATATATTCGCACAAACTACACTCATTGTGAAAGGGAGTAAGTACAGACCAAACATTAATTTCAAAATATCAATGGCATACACATTCGGAAGAAGAATGATCATACAACATTATAAAGACATAATATAGATCCATATCATACATTAAAACGTATCAAAATGGAGCACATAAAGTGAACATAAGACTTTTATTGAAAAATGGTCTATGCAGACCTTATACCATGCACATATTCAAACAATAAGTCCATGCAGACCTTATCACACATTAAGATAAGTTTGTGCAATTTAGGCATCAATTTTACAATGATTACATTTATTTAATGAATGATTAAATACAATAAAAATAGCTTAAAACATTAAGTGCTCCTACAATCGAAGCAGGGATTACATAGAATCACCTCACATGTCAACTAATCCTAAGAGATCCTCGATTAAAGAAACAACACAAATAGAATGAATGAAGATGAATAGTAATGAAGGCCTCAGTCTTACCTTATATTAAGCAATAAGCAACAAGACAATGTTTGGGTTTTGAAAGAATGATTATTTTAGTGCAGGATTAGGACTAATAGAGCGAATCCTACTTTGTAGTTTATGCCTTATACTCTCAAAATTACAAGTTTTAATTCTTTAATTCCTCTCCCCTTTTTCCTTCTTTTGGAAGGGGTAGTTATAGGTTTATTGGGTAGTTCTCCCATTTAAAAGAGAGGGAGTTCCAGTAGGATTATGAGTTAGAGTCCTAATAGGAAGATTAAGTTTCTAGAAGCTTTTTGATGATAAGTTTATATAGACTTGGGCTCTAGTTTACCCTAGTGGGTCATGGGCCTTATTTCTTTATGTTGATTTTATGCTAGTTTGTGTAGATATAAGCTTTGGTTTATGCTAGCAAACCATAGACCATAGGCTCTATCATTCTAAGCTGGGTTTGTTTTAGTTGGTGCGAACCTTATTATATCAAGTCTAAGTAGACTTGCACTAAAATGGTCTATACAGACCATGGCTTTGGGTTTCTTACCTTATTGCTTGAGCCTATTTTTAGCTATCATCATAGGCCTAAAAGGTAGGCATCTACAATTGCCCTCACTTTGGTGTGTGCTATGAAATGCTAAAGCAATAGTGCACATAAAAGTACTTAAGTTTGAGATACTCACCTGAAGTTATACTTACTTGGGATAAAGCTACATTAAATATGGATACTTGCCTCTAAATCAAAGCAAAAACTAGCTAGACCAATATTTTTTTCCTTTCAAAAAAGATTGATATTGTGAAGATAAATTGCATCGAATACAGGTGCTTGCTCATCTTCAAGTGAAGTGAAAATCCAACTAGATTTAAACATGGCTTTACTTTTAAAGTTTCTAAAAAGTTTGAAAGTAAGGTACATTGAATATGGATGCCTATTTGCCTCCAGAAGAGATTAGAACATTAAAATGAAAAGAATTACATCGAACACGAGTGCCTGTTCACCTTCAGGTAAAGATAAGCTACACTAAATATGGGTGCCTATTCGCCTTTAGGTAAAGATAAGCTACACCAAATACGGGTGCTTGGTTACTTTTAAGGGAGTTTCAAAACATTAAAGTTGAAGAAAGCTACAACGAATACGGTGCCTAGTTGCCTTTAAGTGAAATAAGCTACATCGAATGTGGGTGCCTGCTTGTATTTAGATAAAGATAAGCTACACTAAATGCAGATGCTTGCTTGCCTTTAAAGGAATTTTTAGATGTTAAAGCTAAAGAAAACTACATTGAATATAGGTGCCTGCTTACCTTCAGATGAAGATAAGATACATTGAATATGGGTGCCTGCTTGCCTTTAGGTTTATAAGTTGTAGATGGACTGAATTGAATCTAGTGATAATTCCAAAAGAGTTAATTGAACTGAATCTAGTGATAGGTTTTAATAAGCCAAAAATTGACCGAACCAAATTTGGTTATAAGTTCGAAAGAGTTGACTGAACTGAATCGGGTGATAAGTCTGGATAACCTGAAACTTGACTAAACCAAATCTAGTGATAGGTCTAGATAATCTAAAAGTTAACTGAGTCAAGTTTAGTGATAGGTCTAAATAGTTGAAAGTTGACCAAACTGAATCTGGTTAGAGGTTTAGATAAGCTGAAAGTTAACCGAACCAAATTTGGTGATGAGTCTGAAGAAATGGTCCGAACCATATCTAGTGTTAGGGACATTAATATCATGTAAGTATATGTGTAACATCATATGCACATGTGTTGTGTGTGATATAAATGCTTGACTGATGCATGAGTTAGAGGCTTAAATGCATCTAGGTGTATAGAAGTGATAAATGTATGTGGTCGATTTTCTTCTAAATACATGTAAGTGTGCATTCAGAGATGTGTAGATGTGAATTGATATGAACTAAAATGAATGTAATGCCCTGCATGGGTAAGTTTATGCTTAGTTCATAGATAAATAAATGAATCTTTTGAATGTAACTTTATCTTAGATGATGTGTACATATATGTTACTTTTCCTTTGTGTTTTTAAGCTATGTGAGCTATATGACTGATGTCTGGATAAGATGCTTATACCAAATGATGAATGATAATACATGTATGTTTGCACTAATGCACGTAAACCTAATGACTATTTTGTACCTAATTCTTTTTGATGAATATGCTAAACTCTATGAATAATGCATGTATATATATATGTTATATGCCTAAAGTATCTGACTTATTCTAGATGTATTAATGCCTACTTAATATGGGTTTGTAAATGAGCTGATACATGTGCAAATGAATATGTCTCATGATTGGATATGGTAACCTAGTTTTCTCTCAAAGGAATGAATGCACTCTATTCTATGAATGAGCATGGAAACATGAAGGTGGTAAATGAGATGACTCTAGTGAATGAATATGGTGATTGAAAGATTTGATGTGAATATGCCATAAATCGATAGATATGTATCTATTAACTATATATCTACTTGAATGGGTATAAGTAAATAAATTTAGTGATACTAGTGAATGAATGAATGATATACATATTAGTTCCTAATTTTCTCTAATGAAGGGATGTGATGAGGTATGCATTTTTTATGATTATAGTGATGCATGTGTTTGCATTTGAATTTTTTTAAATGAATGAGGAATCTAGATAAATGATGAATGTCTAATAATGCATGTACAAGTAGCTTTATGATAAAAGGATCTTTTCCTAGATGAGTGAATGAATGAATCCTTTCTTATTATGGACGAATAATGAAAGGAGATAGATAAATATGTATCTTTTCCTAGAATAGATGTATGAATGAATGTGAGTGAGTAAATCTATGAACTAGTAAATATGTTATTGAGATCACTCTCCTCTTAGACTCATCATAGGAAAAACTTGGGTTTGAGAAAAGTGAAGGTGCAAAGTGGTAGGCTAGGTTGGGGTAATATGAATGAGATGTCTTATGAAAAGTCAAGTTAAAGTGATGAAAAGGTTAAGTAAGGTGTAGAGAAGTAAGTTGAAATGAGATGTCAAGAAGGTGGATAAAGGAAGTGAAATGTTCTATGAAGTATAAGAGGAGTAGGTTGAATGGAATGTGCCGTAAAGTTGGTGGGGCAAAATGTCAATTTATTATGGAGAGCATTTAAGCACATGTGGCTAAAGAATGAATGATTATGATGAACAAGTGATAGAGCATGCAAATGTATGTGATTGCAAAGTATGGTACCCTTGTTATTAGCTGGTTCGAAGATTTTCAAACTAAATATTTTCTCTCTACCTCTAATTATTGATTATACTGCCCTTTGTTGGTTTTTGATCTAGCGAGGTATGCTCTAATTTTTGCCTAAATCACCTTTTACGAGTTTTTAACCTAGTTAGCTTCTTCTTCTTTTTTTTGAATTTAGCTTAAGCACATTTGGTTAATGCTTGGGATTTGATCATGATATGTCTAATTAATTAGATCTGGACTTACATCCTTTGAAATGGCTGGATATACACTTTTGCAGACTATGAACTTAGAGTGGTATGTCTTGAAGCTCATAACAATGAAGGTTGATAGAGCTTTTCAAATTAAAAAGTAGATTTTTGTGGGTGCTAGCTTTATACCCCAGCATCTTAAATCTTTGAATGTCATCCTTTTGACCTTTCTGAGTGCTGCATTAATGATATCCCTATTATTAGCTAGTTTTGAAGACTTTCTATCTAAATATTTTCTCTCAATTTCCCTAACTTTTGCCTAGGCTTTATTTCTTGATTAATCAGCCTAGTAGGAATTATAAAACTTTTTTTTGAATGAGGGTACCATAGTTGAAAGGAGAATGCATGATTGTTTGAGACTTAAGATAAATCCTTTTGTATTTGTAGGCTTTAAAGTTTTGACATTTAGAGCTTGCTGTCCTTTGAATTTTTATAAGAGAAAGATCCCAAAAAAAGTTTGTTGTTTTAGAATGGTTCCCATAAGCTCCTGGACTTTGAAGAAAATGATCAGAAATAGAATTTGATGCTTTAATCTCCGGAGCTCGCTAAACTTGGATCTCCCTTAAGATTGAAGGAAAGAAGCATTCATTTGGGTATAGTTACTCCTAATTTTTGTTTATTTCCTTTTATCTCTCATCTCATATTTAGGGATATTTATCATGCCTTAAAAGGAAAGATTAGGTCTTGAGCTTTAGAATTGTGTGCAGTAGTGGTGAGCCATTCTTAAGAAAATCAAGAACTTTTTGTGATACATGTGGACTAAGCTGATCATGTTTATTTCCTTTCTTCTTTTTCTTATGAAGTTTCTCAACTCACTTTCAAGAGTACCATGTTATGCAATTAATGAGATGGATAAAGATGCTTATGAAAAGTCAAAATAATGCTTTATTAAACCTTAATTGTTCTAACATAAAGGAAAGAAATAACTAAAAAAGAAAACAAAGACAACCTATCCTATCTTTATTGAATCTTTTTATATCCTTGATTGGCACGATCTTGTAATTGGTCAATGGTTTGCCTATGGGGTGGCAGACCGAATGTTAGAAAAAGAGATCCTTACTTTTTAAAGAATTGAGGAATGATAGTGAGGTCTCGTAATAGGTGATCTTCAGGATTAGGTATCGTGCCATAGTTCATGAGGTCTTGGATGGCTTGGCATAGGGCTTTGTGGTTATCGATCAGGTTGCCATTCCTTTAGTGATAAGCACAATATAGGTCAGGGTGATGGTTAGATGGAAGTGGTGAAGACTGATATTTAGGTATTAAGTATTGAAAAAGGTTGATCTCTCTTAATTCTTTGAGTATTGATGATAAGGGCTTATCAAACTTGGCAAATTTGTGTGGTGGGCAACTGGGCTTAGTTCCTTGGTCCCTATTTACCCCTTCAATGGCTTTTTAACTTGGTGAACTCTTATTGAATCATGGCTTAAATATTCTCCATTTCTCAAGCTATAACTTCCTTGATGATTGCTTTACTATGCTACAAGTCTTTGCCATCTAGTGTCATCTCTAGAGAGGGGGAAGGTAGGGTTATTTCCTTAGAAGAACCTAGGTGAAGGATAATCCCTGTAGTTAGCATGATACATGGTTAATGTGATATGATATATTTTTCAAGCATTGTGATGCTATGTATAGTGTACCCAAATTACAATGCAGGGGTAATGAAAAATGCATAGGGATATGGATGAGGTTCCCATATTAAATGAATGAATGCATGTGATACCTACATTAGGTGAGGTGATACTAGGTGACTGAAGTCTACAAGATGAATGGTAATGCCTAGATATAGTGTGCCAAATGTGAATGCATAGGTATGTGGGTGAGGTTAGCATTTTACTCTTATTAAGGTAACACAAGTTAGATGGTAATGCATGTATGGATGAATGATGCATGATTAAGCCTAAGCAGCATACCTAAAAGCGTGAAGTTACAGGATGGTGTTGTGCTTCTGCAACATATGTTTAGTTAATGTATAAATAAGGGCTTATAACTCTAGTGTATGTATGTGACTTCTATGATGCCAATGATATGCATGATTTGTAGAGATGCCTAAAGTTGTATATGATTCCTACTAATGCCTAATGTTATGTATGATTCTAGTGATGCTTATTAATAATTGATCCATCTTTTCGGAGAAAGTTGAACTTGATATGCTTTGCAAAATGTGGTCCTGAATTTTCCCATTTCTATGTATTTATACAAACAACTGAAAGTAAATTCATTGCTTTATTAAAGGAAGAGTGTTTGAAAAGATTACAAGAGCTCAAAATTAAACTAGAAATAAGACTACTTAAGGGGGCTTTTACCTTTTAGATTAAGTATCTGCTCAGTGTCAATGAGATCTTGAATGGCATAACGAAGAGTGGTACACTTATCCATGAGATAGCATGTCATTAATGATAAGCACAATATATATCAAATCTATGATTAGGTGGAGGAGGATCAATCCATGACTTAGGTGTTAATGGCTAAAGTTTTTCTTTTTTTATGAGCTTATTCAAGCATCAAGATAAAGGTTTACCCAATTTAGAGAAATAGAGAGTCCTAACCATGTTACATTATTGACTTAGCCCAAATTATTATTTTAATGGGTAGGTTCCCTATTCCTCTTGAATCCTCTATTCTAAAGTGCTAGTTCTAGATCAATAGTTATGTCTTTGAGTCGTTCCCATGTGGAAATGCCTTTAGCAAAGAGCCTGACATTCATGTAGCTATAAGAATTCTTGATAAAAATCTTGATCTAGTTGGTATTGTTGGGCTTGTTTCTCATTTTAAGTACCTTAGCCCTCTATCATTATAAGTATTCTAAAAAGCATTCATTGGGTTTTTGGCATACCGATTCTAAGTCTTTGAGGGTTACCTCGATGGTTGTATTATTTGAGTATTGCTTATTAAATGCACGGGCCAAATCTTCCCAGTTCACTTTCACCTTCTTTTTCAAGCTGTGGTACCAATCTAAGGCTTGCCTAGTTGGGGACATACTAAACAAGCTTACTATTTATGCTTTCGATAGATGGGTCAACCTCATAGCTACTGCATATTGCTTCAAATGAGTCCTCGAGCCAAAAGTGCCATCAAACTTGCTTAAATTTGGCATTTTAAACTTATGGGGCATGGCATGATTAGGTTTCAAGTTCATGTCTTCTAAGTTGATATATTTGCCCTTGGTCACTAAATGACTCATAGCTTTTAGTTTTTCATTCAGCCTTTTAATAGGATCATTCTTTTCATGCTTAGGTTGTGGAATCCTATTACAATTGGTCCTAATATATGGTATTTCATCATCAGAAACCTAGTTGTCTTCTTCTTAATCGTTTCTTTCTTACCATTGTTAGTAGCAAAAGGTTAGACTTTATCCTCCTGAGTGTATATACTTGACAGTGCATTGGTTATAGTGGCTATTGTTCTTTTCTTCATATCTTGAAGGATCTCAGTTAGCGTGGCTTTCATTACTACTTCATCTCTAAACATGGTTGCTTTTTTTAGTAGGTTGTAGATGAATCAATGATGGCTGCAAAATAAAGGGTTAGTAATGATGCATGAATTATCTAAGATGATGCATGATATATGTCCTTTATGTATAATGTTTTATGTATAAATGATGTCTTGAGAACAAATAAGATACATGCATATGTGTGGATGCATTGTATGTATAATTAATGTATAAGTGAGATCACAAGATGCATAATTAAGAAGTTAATGAACTTTTACAAGATGGTAACCTTTGATGCATGGTTAGTGTGTCATGTGTTAGTGTGAATTGTACTTGTTCACAATACATGTGTACCAAATTGTTACATGGATATATGGAATAGAAAAATCTTATGTTATGAATGAGATATATAGGGATAAGTATGCTACAATGTATATTTACAAAGTGTGAGTCTTCATAAAAGTAAGAAGCTTATGTCATAGAGTTGGTACACTAAATTGTTATGCATGCATATATAAACACAAAAAGGATATGTGTTAGGTGTACAAGGACAAACACAAACAATAAGCCTTCCAACCTTATTACTTCCACACAGATGGTCTTAACAATTCTTTCTAGGTGGGCTTACCTAAGCATTATTAGGGGATACATAGGTTCGATTATGTGTCTAACTAGGCCTAACAACATCTCATATTTAAAGTGCATGCAAAAATAATGGCCTATAACATTTAAGTCTTGTTTGAGGTAAAATTAGGCACCATTCCAAATAAAAGGCATAATAAGCTTGGCCCCACTTTAAATAAGGTTAAATGTAATAGGCCCACATAGCAATCATAATGTACTCACAAACACTTAAGGTCATACAACCTAAGAGAAGTTGCTAAGCTTAACTATATAGGCTTCATGGTTTGTTTTAAAAGGCCTTATGGTTCCCACAAGTGGGGGTCCCTTCTAATGGGTTTTTCTAATCAAGGATAATAGTGATAAGTTAGTTCACCATTCCATATACCTAAAGGTATGAGGCTAGTGAGTGATGGATATGCTAATAATCTACCATTCTTGAATAAAAATGGGTTCATGGTTTGTAACACCATCCAAGGTAAAAAGGGACATAGTTTATATAGAATAAAATGCATGGGACAAATAAAAATTAGAATATTAGAAGGCATTTTATTTGGGCACTTTTAGATTCAATTTTTAGTCCTAGTGAAGTCGCCACTATAAATTATAGGTTTGCACTGGAGACAAGGCAATTAGTGTTTAGAGTGTTAGTTGTATGCCTTAGAGTATGTGCATAATAAGTATATTTTGTCTACATTAATTTTATGATAAAAGGCATCATTTATTACGTAAGTGCTTATGATCAATTCATATGTTTGATATAGATCTTAAACTTTGTAATGAAGTCCTTGGTATTATTTAATAGTGTACAACAAATCATGAAGAGTTTATGATGTGAGATTCCTATTACATACAAATGTTAAATACTAAAACTATCCCTAGTCATAGTATTAACAAGATGGGATATTATTGATACAGATAGACTAGCACATGTTATACTCTTTGACTTGGTTAAATAGTAGTTCTCACAAGCTGTAAGCATGGTAATGCTTAGAGTTAACATGTGGGTGCTTATTTGAGAAACAAGATCATTGGAGACCCAAACATGAGATCTTCATATTGATACATAATCTATGTCAGTGAAGTCATCTCATCATATCAATCGATGCAAGTATCTTTTGACTTGAGATCACCAAACTTATCTTAAGTATCAAAGGGTATACTTTAATTTTGGTGCTTTAACTTCATCATGATGTATACATAGCTAGGAGCTTGGGCATAGTCTAAGATACTTGAAGGTAGTTGAGTGATTAATAAAGGATCACCACCTTGAATTATAATGGGGAGTTTATCTTACAAGTCTAATATATCTATTTAAGTAATCTCTAATCAGAGTAAAATGCAAGTGTATATGAGATTCATAAGGGACATTTGGGTATAAAGATGTAAATATTAGAATTGACATATTTAAGGCTTAATTAGACATACTTAATTAAGTATTAAGTTGACAAAAGTCCATACTCAAACTTAAACGAGATAAAGGATGG
>CANXYI011345370.1:0-11338 GCA_948208565.1 Hura crepitans | reverse complement strand
TATCGAGAAGAAAACATTTAAACATTATGTAAATCATATTACCATTCACCTCTAGTTTTAATGAGGCAGATTAAAATTTAAAAGTGTATTCATGATTAACTCTAGAATTATAAATTGAATATTTCAACAGTAAAATTAATTTTTATGTATCAATAGGTCTATTGTATATTGCGAAAAAGTTTATTTATATCTATCCAATATGGTGACAAGTAAATTTATTTAAAATCAAAAATATCATTTTTCGAAAATACCCGCAAATCATTTTTCAAAAGAAAGAATTATCGTCAACGTTGGCAACCTTAGCCTTAATTTAAATCATTACCCTTATCTTTAATTATTTTCATGAAAAAAAAAAGGGTAAGAGTCCAAAAGAATGTTATAGAAAAACAAAAAGAAGCAGTCAAGAAGCCCAGTAATGACAAGGACTAATCTCAGTGGCCTACCACTAAAAGCTCATAATACGAAACTGCAAAGGAAAGCAAAATCTCATCTTTAATCTATTAAGAGTGCCATATTCTTTTTTTATAGTATAAACCCACAAAAATTCTGCTCTCATAAATCTCGCGACTCGCAACTACTGCATGGTGGTATGGCTACTGAGAAAAAAGTTGAAGTGATCCATGTGCACCATGCTCTAAATTTCAACTATTTTACTGTTGATTATAATAGTTTAATTTGTTTTAGCCACAGAATAATTCTTGTAAAATCTCAAAAACTAGCCTTTTGGCGGCTCTTTTTGTCTGCCACATTCATATGAATACAGCATTAACAAAACATTTTTGCCATAACACAAGGAGATGAGGGTCCCAACCCAATGAAGACAACTGCCAAAGAAGACACTCAATGTCAGACCACCACCAGCACCACCACCGTCACCAGTTTCTTGACAAAGATTGCGACAAGCCTCTCAATCTACGACGGCCTAACAGATTGACAATTACATAAATAAAACACATTCACATATTGCCAGCACATCAAGAATCATCCCCATCAACCATTTTGAGTTGAATTTATCGTCGCATTTATCCAACAAAATAGAACCAATTTTACCAATAAATTTGAACATAAATGCCATCAAGCTCTTGAGTTCGAATTCGATAAAAAAAAAAAAAAAATCTAGAAACAACTTTCAAAAAACAAAAATTAATTTAAGATATATATTAATTATAACTAAATTTAACCGTTCATAAATATCAAATAAAAATTAAATTTTGATCATCATATCTAGAATACGTGATACACCGTATGAGTATCCAAAACAAGTATAGAATTTGATCAGATGCCATCAAAATAGATACAAAATTCTGTACAGCCTCAAGCAATTTAGAAAGATTGTTTTATTAATTAAACGCATACCTTAATATGAACCAAAAATGAATATGTGATTAATGAAATCAACAGAGAGGAGACCTCCTAGGAATTCCTTTTCTTTTGTGCAATTGTCTCCTTGGCTTCAATGCTGAACTTATCCAAACTTCAGTTTCCTCTGACATATCACTCAATTCATTCTCACTTGAATTTCCTTCTTTCCATGAAATATCTGGAATTTCTTCGATTGAGAAACTTATCATTTTATGTTGCTCTTTGGGCTTCACTGACACAGCTGACACCTGAAAAACATCATTCAACAATCAAAATTGAATCGGTAAACATTCCAGCCATAAAATTGATCAAATTGCAATAAAATTCATGATGTTCTTTCCCTCTATTTACCTTGCAGGCTATGGAGCAAAACCGATTAGGAACATCTTGTAGATATCTCCCACATGCTTCACAAGAAGCGCCGAATTTTGCTTTTGTAGATGGTTTTGAGTCCTTAGATTGAGGCCGAGTATTCAAATGAACAGCCTTTTCGCCATTGATCTTGTATGTCTGCAAGAATTGATTTATCTATCGACTTCAATAAAAATGAATTCAGTAAAATTAAAAAAAGAAAATGAAAGAAACCTGAATTTTGGAGCAGTCAAGGTGTTTCTGAATATCTTGGAGACGAACAACATCTTGATAAACATATTTGCAGATCTGAAGTTGTCTATGAAGAAGAGAGTGAGCCTTAACACAATGCCTACAAAACTCAAGATTACAATCCATACAGAATACGTTTTTCTCATTCTTTCTTAATTTTTGATGAATATTACAGGAATCGAAGAATTTGCTCCCAAGCAGTGAGCTCAACCAATCTCCTCTCTTCTTCTTTATATATAATTTGCATCCTACCTGCTCAAATTCACAAACAAATCTCAATCAAATCAAATTTAATTTTAGGAATTCCAAAAAAAAAAAAAAGCAGAAAAACAAAATTGAATTGATACCATGATTACTTGTACTGGTTTTGAGATTGAAATTTTAGAAAAGGAGCAGAGAAGAGAGTGAGGGAGAGAAGGATGAAAAAGAAATATTTGAAATTTGAAAAAAATAATAAATTTAAGGAAAAGAGATAGAGAAAGAGAGAGAGAGAGAAATCTTTGAGAAGGGAAAGCAGAGTTGCAGTGCTGAGCATAAAGAAGTGGCCTACCACCGGCGGGAAGGTGAATGTATCCTCTATATCCCCCCCTCTTATTGTGGAAAATATAAAACTTACTATAATTTTATTATTTATTTTCTTTTTTTGTGATTTTATTATTTAATTTGGAATAAATTCCAAAACTCAGAATGCCATTTTTTTTAAAAAAAATATTACCATTTATTAAGTTGAGCAAAAATTGTGATTCGATTTCATTCATCCAAATAACATAATTTTTTTAAACAAATCAAATAATATTAATTTTTTAAAACTTGAAATCAAATGAAACCAAGTAATTGTAAAAATCTGACTATTTTCTCAGTTAATTAAAGATATATGAAAAATATATTCGAATAAAAAAAATTTACCTTGTCAAAAAATCATAATAATTTAATAAATATATAACTTTTTGATCTTATACACACACATTAAATTTAATTTTGAGATTTCAAACAATCAAGCTCCAAGGTTTTGATAAGTCAAGTGAGACGTACTATGTCTAATAAATAATAAAATGCATCATAAATAAAATAATTCAAATTTTTATATGAAATTTTAGTACAATAATAATTTTCCATATTTATAAGTACAAGTTTAAATGAATAGCAACTGATTCTAGTCGAATTAGTTGTGATTGCAGTGCAAAAACAAAAAGAAATTAAGTACAAAAATTTTAAACTTCTATTAGTAATCTTAAATAGAAAAAAGGAAATCAAAATAATTTTTTTCCTAAAAAAATGAATATTTAAAATTTAAGAAATAATTTAGTTCCACATAGTCATTAACCAAAAAAAAGGAATTTACAAGAAATCTGTTGGATTTGAAAAAAAAAAAAAAGATTGTAGTATTTTCTTGAGGCTCAGTTTTCTTCAATATGTCAGCACTTTCCAGATTGTAAAAAAAAAAAAAAAAAACCATAATAATGGGACGTAAATGTCTGCATTGTCCTTTGAATTGAATTAATGTGAAAAAGAAAGTAATAACTACAGGGTTAGATTTTTGACTTTATGAGGACATAATGAAATTGAATATCTTTATGGTTTAATGTTCGTATGTAAAGGTACAATTTATTTATTTATTTTTACAATAATCTTTTAAATTAGTATATATCTTTTCTATTAAAGAAAATAAAGATGATTTTTTTTCCTTCTCTGGTTTCTACACCATTCTCTTAATTATTTATTTGTACCAATATTTACTCCTGAATTTATAATTTTTTTTTTTTGAATAGGACTAGTAATGGATTATAATAAAAAGAGACGCATATCTGGAAATGATTGTTACAGGTTTTAGAAGAACTCTTCTGACGTGTTAATTTCTTAAGGTGGTTAAGGTTGTTATTTGCATCATCATCTTTTCTTTTTCTTTTTATTTTTTTAAATTAAACGTACATGTCTTTATATATATAGAAAAGATTAACTCGTTTCAAATGTTCTAGGTAGAGCATCCGATATTTAACAATTTAATATAATTAATATATATAAACCTACACCATTAGCCTAAGAAAAAAAATTAAAAATTTACAAAAGCTTCGCTGTATAGTTCATGAAATTCTCGTTTACGAGATTTGAATTAATGATTTTTATTTGTTTGAATTATGGTATGTTACGCGTTATTATCATAGATGTACGTTCACCGTGTTGAAATGAGTGGCCAAGTTCATTACTGTGATGACTTGTGGAGCAAATCTGAAGGCAATTTAAATCAAAATATTCAGAAACAACAATAGAAATCAAAACCAAAATCAACAATGGAAGATTGACTATCATATTTCAAGCGGCAATTGCTGTGCTTGAAACACAAGCATGTCCTTTGAGCCACACTCCAGCAGTAAGTTTGATCTCATTATATAGGGAGATAACTTTCTTCTTTTTTCTTTTTTCTTTTCAACAATCATAATGTCTTGAATGATTTTTAATTGCAAAAAATTGGAGAAAGCACTATACATCGTAGATTTAGGGTAATAAAAACATCCTCTGCAGTCAGTATGAATATATCCAAATGATCTTTCTCTGCGCCAAAATTGAAGGTAATGGTAATAACCTTCTGATAACAAGGCATAGCCCGACAGTCGCGTTAAGGTCGTAAACTGCAGAAGTAGGCTTCTTGCAGAAGTTCTCATTTCGGCTTTTCCTTCCTCAGGCAGAAGTGCTCCAGAGTAACCATAAAAAGTTGCTGGATGCTTACAGAGTAGTAGTATATCAATCATTGTGAAAATGGCCTTTTCTCTTCCGGCACCTATTAATGTACCAAGTGGCATGCTTTCGTAGGCCCATGCCGATCATCACCTTAAGACTTGTAAGCATGACGTAAGTCATGGCAGACAAAAGGAGGATCCAAAAGAACCTCCATGGGAATGGACTGCAGGGAAGGAGTGCGGCATATACTGGAGTCAGCACTCTGATAACCTGGAAGCCGTTCAGATTAATATTACTAGCAGTCTACAATTTTCAAATTGCAGCAATCATAATCAAGAGAACTATTTTGGAGACTAGTTGGCAGGCATACATCTTGGCGTCCTAGAATCCAACAAGAGAAAACAGATCTTATTTCCTAAATCTTGTGAAAATATCACACGTAGCATCTTGCTTATGTCTTCCCCACAGTAAGGAACTTTAAAATATCGCAAGTTTCAAAATTGGTAGTACAGAAAATGAATTCAAGAAGTATTACCACACAAGCTGGCGCTAGAGGAATAAAGGTGAGACTTTTCTTTTTGTCCTTAGTTTGAACATTCAGAGTCTGCAACAAGCATATAACCCCGAAAAGAAAGTATGTTACCAAGTTCTGGCTTCTTATATATGGACAAGATAATCAGAGAAAATGATAGAATGAATCTTAAGAGCAAAAAGGGAGGAAAAGCAAGGGCAACAATGTTTACATAGCCATACCTGACTGCAAAGCTCCTCGAGAAATTCAGAGTATGCAATGGGCTTTATGTCATTAAATTTGGCAAGGAATGAGTGCTTTATTATATCAATTAGCACCTCACATAAGAAAACCATCAGAGCATTCTGCAAATTTCAAAGAAGATATGTAAGCATGCAATTGAAAAAGTGAGGAAGAATTCTCTGATAAATCCTTCCCTTTAAAGCATAAAGTGCATAAAATCTTTCCCGACTTACAAAAAGAAAACTCTCGAACCAAGGACCCTCAGCCTCCCGAATATTTTGAGCTAAGACAAATACAAGAAATGCTGAAATGTGGAATCTCTCAACTGAATCTGGAGAAAAGCAATGGCATAAGAGAAATAAATTCAGAGTGCATAAACTGCATATTCCACCAAAAGAAAATACACAAGATTTCAATGCAGTAGCTGTGCCATAATTACCAAAATAGTGTTAGCAATAATGGAGAATGAACATGTAATCTGAACTCAAAACATGTAGCATAATAGCAATAATGGGAACTCAATGTGTAATTTGAACTCATAACATGAAGCATAGTAGCAATAATGGGAACTCAGCATATAATGTGAACTCATAACATGAAGCATATGATGAATATGCATTTGGTTCCTTCATCTTTCAGCAGACAACACAAACATGATTTAGTTCCAAACACAACTTTAACCATAATGAGATAAGAAATATATTTCTTACACCATCCCTTAGGTTGCAGAATATTTCTTATACTAATTGGCTACTGTCAAACTAAAACTTTTTGTTTTGTCCAGTATGATACTCCAACAGTATTGACAGAGGTGAACAATTGAAAAAGCTCAATTTACAGACTAAAGTAGAGCAAAAATGGAACTTTGAAATTAAAAGGGACAAGTAGCGTATCATCCAATGCAATATCAAGCCTCAATGGAATGCTGAAACTCCATAGACAATTATTTACTACTCTTCAATGGATTCATTTTCATCTCCATATACAATTATAAACCCTCCCGAAATGCCCTAAAAGAATGCATGTTTTCAGAAATACTATAATTTTATAATAGTATACACTACACAGATATATCAGTTTTTCAAAAACACCAAAAAGGTTGTTCAAAGCCAGCAAACTCACAAGACACTAGATAAGTTGGGCACTAAAGAGAAAATTGCAATGTGTCAGACCAATAATTAGCCAGATAAAATGATACAGGCATGTGAAATAGTGTTTGAAGTCTTGACTATAGTTGCTGAAGTAAATTATAGGAGATGCTGCAATATGAAACTTGATAGGTCCAGATCAGTTTTTCTAGGAGCTGTCAACCAACAATCCTGACTAGATTAACCCCCATCCCCATGTAACATATAGACTGAAAATGGTAACAAAGGTCCCTATTCAACAGCACATGATGACAGAGGACAGCTTCAAATGTCACTTAAAGAAGTGCGTATGAGAGGTGCAAGATAGAAAAACTCACCAGAATAAACTATATTGTGAATGTTCTCCTTGCTGAAACGTTTAAAGACATTGCTTTTTATCTCAGCAAAATTATTGGACACCAACAAAGCCAGCAAGGCATTATTATGAGCAACAATACAAGTTGATAAAGTAATTGCCTGAACTAACAAAATGAAAGAATGACAAAGTAAAGAATAAAGTTTGTCAAGGAAACAAATGGAGAATGAATATGTCAAAAAAACTAATGAACAGGTAAAATGATCCATGTTAAAATTAAGGATATTTGAAAAAGCTATAGCCAAAGCCTGGTCAGCAATAAATCTCCAAATCGTGAATGTCATGTTTTCTTCTGAACAACTAACAAGCCTTTCTGCAGAGTTAAATAGAGTCTGCAACACATCTCCACCAAAACTTTGCAATAATTTATCAAATATCTGCATTAGGATGCAAATGAGCTTCTTAATCTCAGTCTGAAAATCAATATCAACTCATGTAACAAGTAAAATGGAGGTAGTTATAGAGCAACAGCTATGAAACTGTCATCAAAACCATCAAAATATCAAGCATGGTAGCATCTCCACATTGGCATCCTCAATATGAGAAAATGTAACAGAAAAGGATACGGTTTTGGATAGAAAGAATACGAACACTCTAGAGCTGTAGTGTTTGCCACATGCATATACGAAAGAGAAATAGAACAAATGGAGAGAAAAAGTTGTTCCTACAAATAAATCGATGCCTCCAAACCTGATTTTTTTATTTATTTCAACAACTTAATATTAATTAAGCCCTCAAAGAAAAGCATTTTATCCAGGATGATGTGAATTAAACTTAAATAATAGTTAAATGTGGCAATTGATGAAAGGTTTTACTTCAGCAAATTAAATCATATGCTTCATGGTAAACTATAATAAATTCTTCGAGGACCTGAGATGTTGAACATCCAACAATAACTTGTTATTAGTGTTCAGTCCTTACCTCCAAGACATTGTAAACCACATAAAGTTTGATTGTTCCTTGGCCACGAATCATGTGATATATTAAGCTGATATCTGAGATCGCAAAAATTAACTCCTATAATTAAAGCATTCTATAATTCTGTTTTGAAACTAATAATTTTAGAAGTTGGGAACACAAGTGACAGAATATACCAGCCATGTATATTCTTACAATACCTATACATTCCAAGAGAGCAACACCAGAAACCAACACAAGAAAGCATCCAATATCAGAGAGCTCTGCTGTGGAAGGCTTCTTGAACTGCCTGCCACAAGCATGGTAAGGTTATTTTGTATCTATTAAAAGCCATGTCTAATATACAATTAGAAGGAAAGGAAAGAACACCAAAAGCAGGTATCTGCTGCGCTAAGTTAAAATATGTTTTGAAGACGAGAAGCAGATGCTATCCGGCTATTCTTCCAATCAACACTCCTTAACTTCTAGACCAACTCCCAGTGCAAAGCTCACTTCAAAACTTCAAGTAACTTCTAACATTCTCATCACAATAGGATACAAGCTACCTTGAATTTTGAAAAATCATACACATAGTCATAAGCTACTTCTAAGATTGGCTGCACAAAATTATATGCATAAAACAGCTAGCCAGAATTAAGAGCCCTAAACACCTGCTCTTAATTTGTTCACAGTAGAAGTGCAATTTAAATTTCTAGGCAAAATGCATTATGGAATCCCTAAACTTTAACCATTTTTTTATTTATTTTGTTCTTCATATTTTATTGTGCTCCACTGGGTTCTTAAATTTTATTTTGACACGTGGTCCAATTTTAACAAATTGAATAGAATAATAGTATTATTTTTTATACATTAAGTTCCAGAATTATTACTTTTCTGATTCCCTTTTTGGACCTAATGTGTATTAAGACAAGTGTATAAATGCAATAAAAATTGAGGGCCAAGACAACCAAAAAGAAGAAAAGAAAAGAAAAAAGTTAAAAATTGAAGGATTAAAAATTGCTTCTTCCCCAAACTTTCATAATGCCACTTATACTAAGTGTCCACCAAGATCACTATTCACATACGAGGACAATTTCACCAATTCGGGATTTCAGCTCCACAAGCCTTACTCATACTTAGTTTGAAGCAGTGTACATTCAACTAAATTTTAAAGCTACTAGCAAAACTTATTGCTTATCAAACTTCAAAATAGCCACATTTTCATTTTCAACCCATCATTCAACCAAACGAAAAAACACCAAGCAGAAAGGTTGAACTGCTTGCATAAGAAAAAATCATCATATGGAAGGTTTGATTCAATGCATAAGCAAAATGGGGAAGAAGAATACTATAAATGACACTGGTATTCTGCATGCACATACAGCACAGCTGAGTCCCAATCCCAATATTATCCTTCTATGTAAAAATTAGAAGTCACAAAATTAATTAGGTGCGCAATCCACTAAAACTCATCAGTATATGGACAATTATGCAAGCATCTGAACGTATGAACCCATGACTAACCTTGTTGTTAGAAGGCTCCAAAGGGTCATCAGAATCCTTGTTGGCATGATAGTTAACAGTGACAGAAATGAATCCAAGCATACAAAGAAGCCAACATCTATAAGCTGCAAAAACACTATTCCATTAATCAAGCATTGATAGTGCAAGAGAACTTAATTCACTAAACCAAACCGAATGCATAGGCACATCAGATGGCATATCAGATCGATCATTTTTCTTTTAGTAAGAAAAGGAAAACTAAGATTACCAGTTCACATCTCCATGGCAACCGAAAAATGGTATCATAAACTCTCTCCCTTTCTTCCTCACTTCCATGAGTTGTAGTGCTTTTTATTGAATTCCCTTTACGCATTTCATCCAGAAAATACTTAACTGGTGAATTCTCAACTGAAAAGAGAACTGACAGCAAATGTAGCACCAAAAACAAAGTTAGAAACAAGCAAGGATGTCCAAAAGCAAGCCAAATGGCATAATAAAAACATTTTTTTTTTCTTTAAAAAAAAGGTGCTTATAGTAATCTTGAAGAAAAACCAAATTTGCAGATAAAATTAAAGGCATATTTTAAACAGATGCATGATCCAAAAACAATCCAGCACTCTACAAAAGCACTTTACTTTCTGTATCAATATTGACAATCACAGAGTCAATATCCCCAATCTTATCTAACGGTGATTATATGATAATGACGAGGAGTCGCTGCCTTCTTCACACTAGTACAAGTATGGGCAACATTTTCACAACATATCAATGATTTAGTTTAAAGAGAAAAAAAAAATTGAAAAATGAACATCTTAACACTCATTAGAAGACCATAATTGGTAACTAATTGTTGAAAATTATTTGATTTAGCAGCAGTCTTCTGATAGCTCCTGTCCTTGGAACACAAACATACTAAGACACGAAAAACATGAAGGAAAGTGCGAGAATTTTCCGTCACTCACAATTTGGATCCTCTGCCATAAGCCGATTCCAATCCAACGACTCCGCCGGCTCCAACTTTGTAGTCGGAGCCGCGCTGCCGTTAAGATTATTCCGATAGTTCTCCGCCGAACTCACCTCCGCTCCAGTCTCCCCCACTGGAGAAAAGGACGGCAATTCCTCTCCTCCGCTACCATTGTTCAAATTCCTCTGCCGCAACTCTCCGCCGCAAGTACTATACACAGTCTGACACTCAGCAACCTCTGTCGCATCACTCACTGTACACACCACACTCCCTCCTCCGTCATAATTTCTGTTATCTACAATTCTGGAGGATTGAAAGGAGATAGAATCGGATAATCTGGTCTCGGAGATCGGATCTTCGGGGATGACGGAGCACGATTCTCTAAGCTGCTGCTTCTTCTTCTTGTGTTTCTTCTTTTTCCTGTTGGATTTCTCGGGAGAATCCGGAAGAGTGTCGATCGGATCCGTCTTTGATAGGTAGAATAGAAATTCATCGTCCTCGATGAAGCTACTTTCGCTCAAAACATCAAAGGGAAGCTTTCTGGCTGAGGATCTCAGCGGCATGGACATGGAGCGAGAGATCCCAAGATAAGATGGTCGTTTGGCATTCAAAATTTGAGTATTTATATACGGTAAGGTTTAGCAATTTCAGTTTGAGCTCCATCGGAATATACAAATTTATTAAAATTTTGTGATTTTCTTTTATGCTTGGACTTTGGAGGCGAGGTTCAGTTTGAGTGACGATAGCACTACAAATCGGTGAATTACACGTTTCGTTTAATTTTCCATAAGCTAGGGTTGTTCAATTTGTAATTATGAATTATAAATTTAATTAATTTTTCTTATATAAGAAAGGAAGAAATAAAAGTTATGATTCAATACATTAAAATCGATATTTTACTACTAAAACATATACTTAAAAAATAATTTTTAAAATATAATAAAATTTATAATTAAATAATTAAATAATTGAAATTTAATGCATGAGTATAACTATTTAACACCTATAAGAAATAATTTGCTATATCAAAATTTTCAATTATTATAAATTAATTAATAAAAGTGCATGTGCATTAT
>CANXYI011345247.1:0-16629 GCA_948208565.1 Hura crepitans | reverse complement strand
CAGCTATGGCTTCTTATGTCTATAACACCTCTAGTTCATCTTTTTCGAATGGTGAGGAGGCCCTCATCGTGATCCTCCTTCCATCGAGAGTGAGATCTAAACCTTCTCCACCTCCTCCAAAAGACATCTCCATGCTAACTCTTATTGGTTTCATTCCTTCTATCACCATCATTTAGCCTAGGAATGCCACACCTATCATTGGGGTAGTGTTTGGTGACCCAATTCTGATTTTGGTAGATTTGGCACATCATGCTTACTCTGAAGTGTATCCTCAGGTGTGTTTTCTATTTCTTATGTGTTTTCTATCCATTTTATCGAGTTTCTCTATGTTTTCATGCTTTGAGAATTCCCTAGTCAATAAGTTTATATGGACTAAGTAAGCTAGGGGACGATAGGTCCATGTGGACTTAGATCTCTAAGAAAGTTGGTCTCTGTGAACCTATTATTTAACTTTTTTTCTAGAACTTATCATGTGATCATTCTAGATACTCTACTTTTGAAGTCTATGCAAACTTGTCGTTGACTATTTTTGACCCTATTTGATGCCCATGCAAACTTGTGTTTAACCATTTTTTACTCTATTTGATGTCCTTGTGGACTTCTCTATATCTTATAAATAAGTTTTGTGCTGACCAATCATCTCTGCTTTTCTTGCTCCGTGCAGACCTTTGTTTAAAATTTTAGTTCTTGTGGACTCTTTTTGACTTCTGCTTTGTTTGCTTTGTAGACACACCTTAAGTGCGAGGGCACTTTGTCTAGTCCTCAATAGTGGTATTCCACCATGCAAGTAGTGGTAAAGAATAGAGTTCGAACAACTGGCTTCCAAACCTTCCTTGATCATCTTATGGGTAGATTTTTTTGCCATAATTTGTAAGCCTTATGGGAATTGCAAAATAGATGGATGGATACCACCCATACTTTCCATCTATCCTTTGATGAGATGACTATCACCCCGTTCGGCTAGGCTTTTATCACCGAGGCTCCCTGCATTGGCTGCACGCTCACCTTTGATGCTTGCTATAGATATCAATCCTTGTGGCTATAAGAGGTGAAGGAACTATTAGGCTTCGTCCCTCAAGATAAAGCTAGTAGTATCCGTTACATGGATCTATAGGAGAGATGGGGGGAGGAGTTTCCTTCGAGTGAGTTAGAGGCTGACCAGTACACCTATTGTTTTGTGTTGTACTTGATGGGTACCACTTTGTTTGCCAATGACAACGGTACTGTAAGCTAGAGTTTTCTTTGGGTTTTGAAGGAGATTAACAAGATAGGCAGCTAGAACTAGTGTTGCTCTTCTTTGGGGTGGATGTTCTAAAGCCTTGAAATGGCCGTGTGGACTTGAAAGGGCCATTGCTTTGTTCAGGGCTTTATGTCAAGCATCTTAGTAAGCCACTCCCCTTTCAGGTTTTTATTGGTAACCATATTTCTTGTTATTTTTAGGTGTGGGCTTATGAGCTCCATTTGCTAGCTTGCCCTTGCAAAATGGATGTGCCTTGCTACTATCTAATAATGGATAGATGGGTATAACCTTCTACGAGCCCTTGGAATGTGGCCTCATTAATACAGCAACGGTAGTACCTTAGCTTCTGGGCTTTGACTGATGTGAGTATTTCCTACACAAAGAAAATTTCTTTTAGTGTTTATTCACATGTAACTAAGGCTTACCCATACAAGTTGATTTGGCTTAGTGAGTCTTTCCCATTGATGAGTTACCTCCTCCTCTGCGCTTTATTAGGGTTTTGTCCTTTCATCATCTGCTGCTGACCACTCTAGAGATGTACTGCTAGTTTTTAGGTGATAGGGTGGTTAGCTGGCACATGGGTCCTAACATCTACCTTATTCCCTTAAACCCTCTAGATTTAATGTTGTTTAGGAAGTACATTGATGACCTAGAGTTTGTGCAATAGATGACTATGGAACTCCTAGGGGCTACACTAGTAAAGGATAGCGATGAAGGTTATGCTCATTGGGTCTCAGCTCATTTGCTTCCATAGGTCACTTATACATTGAGACCTCTACTACCTCAAGTAATTTTCTTGTATTTTGATTCCTTTTCGTGACATTTTCTAACTTCCATGTGCGATGTTATAGCCTGGTGCTGCCACTGAGGTAGGCCTATCCTCCTCAAGAAAGTGGCCCAAAATTGCTCCTAACTCTCCTAACTCTTTGTTCTCGCCACCCCCTGCTCAGGGTAAAGCTTTAGGTCTTTCTACTAGTATGATGCCTTTGCCTGTCGAAGTGATAGGGACCCTAGTGGACATCCGAAAATTAAGCTATATGCACTATGGTATCAATAGGGAGCTATCTTCTGCTAAGCTCTATATAAAAGTGAATTGGCTGGTGGCTTTTGAGCTTGAGAATATGATGCTGGTGAGGCCATTTATTTCCCTACTTGCATCACTTGAATATTTTTGTTGCATGTGCCTTACATTTCTTTCCTCTGATCAGGTGAAAAAGGCTCTAGTAGAGAGGACTGCCCAAGTTGTAGAGGCATTCAAGAGGGCCATGATAGATGTGACCCGAGTGTTGGTTGTAAGTGGCTATTCCTATAATGGTGAATTTGGTGCATGTCGTGCATATTGTGTGTGTTATATGTGTTTACACGTATATATATGGTGTGTATGTCATATACATTGTATATGTTACCTATGTATATACATTATGGATGTCTTGTATGTTACATGTGTATGTATGTATGACATGTGCTATGTTACATTAATCCTTCACTCTTCATGTAAAATGAGCTATCAAGGAGGGTGGCTACCTTATGCGAGGCTCATAAGAAGATTAGGGCCTATAAAGTGGCTAAGAAGTTGGCAATCTCTTCTGAGGATAAGGACACAAAGGAAGAGGACAAAATTAAGGATTAGGCTAGTAGGCACCCCTTCTTATTTTCTTTCTTTTTTTTTTGGTTGTTATGTGGGGAGTAAGATGTGAGGCCTTGCCTCTCTTGGGGATAGTAATTGTTGCTTCCTATTTTTGTACCTTTGAACTTTATATGTATGCTTTAATTTTTCTTTCAAGCACATTTAGCTTTTATTTGATCTTTGATGCTTTATTTCTCTTTCTTGCACTCATATGAACTTGTGGTGCTTTAGTTTGCGTGCACCTAAAAGGATCATTTTAGTCGAGGCGAACTTGGTTAACTTGGTTTAGGCAGATGATGCCCAAATCTAGTCATGGACTTGGCATGGCAATTGTAAGGACATCTATCTCTAGTCCGTGTAGACTATGACACCATTTCTAGGTCCGTGTAGACTTCCTTGTGTGTTTTGGATTTTTGATTTATAAATACCCCCTTTTCTTGATTCTTTCACCCTATGCTCTTCATCATGTCTCCTTTCTGCCTAGAGTTATCTAAGATCTTAGAGTCAAAGGCCTCTCAGGCTTCCACCATTCTTGCCCCTTTTTCTACTCTTAGGTTTCTAAAGAAGGTTTAGATTGACCCTGATTTCTTACATGCTACAGCACGACCCTATTTTCCATGCATTCATCTTCGATCATTAAGAAATTTGTCCAACCTTGGAAGAATTTGCCGCCATTTTGGAGTATAAAATTACTCCCACTACCCTTTTAGCCTTGCCTTCTTTTGAGGACCATTACCCTATGGATATTATTTTTGCTTTAGGTTTTTCTCCGATTATGGCTCATAAAATAGTGTCAGGGTAAGCCTAATTTCTCTACGAGCAATCCTAAACCATGCTTATCAAATCCCTATTCACTCAGTGGAATGGGCGAAGTGTATCATGTTATGCCTTTTTGGAAACTGGCTCACTGTCGCTTCTCGTGATGAGTGTTACGACTTCAAAATTCTTCACCTTTTGACGACAACATGTTCTGGCCATAATGCTCTTAGTGTTTTTTTGGTTGAAACCATTTGAGGCTCAGATGCACTAATGAAAGGAGACATTGATTTCATAGTTAGGAGTCTGCTTCTCTCGCAAGTATATGTCATAGACTTTTACTTTGTTGTGACCCTAATTTTTTCCTAGTACGACTATGATAGTTTTTGCACTAGCGGGTTTACTTAATTTTTGCTTAGGTGGTCCTTTATGGATTTTCCAACCTAAAGTCTCTCCTTTTTTTTTAGATCTGCCTATAAGAGAAGCTAAGATTGCTCATTCCTCCACCTAAAAGACTTTGGGCAAAGTATGACTCATGCCATCATTGTGAGAGGAAGCTTATAATAAAATGTGACTCCTTTGACCAATGGCTCTCATGGCTTGACATAGCTATTACAGTGCAATGGAGATGTCCTTGGATGAAGATCAACAATTTTACCCTATCCTGCCATGTCAGTTGTGTTCCCTTAATTAGGTTGAGATATATTACCTTTTATATCCCCTCGCATATCTTGCGGGAACTCAATTTGGTGCAATGGATACCTACTAAGCCTCTAGGATTCCATGGTGGCCTTTTTACTCGTCACTTCCTATTCTTTTTCCATGACTTGTGTTACCAATATACCATCCTAAGGGATGTGCCTGATTGTACAATCAATGCTGTTAATATAGATGAATACTATAATGAGTGGATCATAAGCAACGCTAAAGACAATAAATTGTTAGTACTAAAACAAAAGAATGAGAACAATATTCCTAATTCTAAAAAGAAACAGTGTATGTAAAATTTAGTTACTTGTTTGATCCCTTCCTAAATGGGAATTTGCATATCAAGGATCAAAACAAAAGCATTTTTATCATCAACTACATTTAAGTCTAAGCCCATTAATCTTGGCAAATGTGTTAATTTCCATTGATAGTACTATCATTACCAATTAACCTTAAGAGGTTTTCTTGATTGGACATTTTCTCTCTAATCCCTAACTTTTGCATGAAGTGTCTTATTTGGCTTTCACCTTATCGGGCTGTCCAAACCTTTGCCTAAATTGCCCTATCTAGGTTTTTAGCTTAGCGAACTTTTTTTAACATAAGTACTTCTTTAGCCTATCTGCATTGACTAGTTCTAAGAATTCATTACCCTCTAAATCTGAGATCTTGATGCCCCCATGCTTGAGCACCTTTTTAACCATGTAAAGACGATCCCAATTGGGTTAGAATTTTCTCCTGAGATTGGATAGCAATGGTCTGATCTGTTTGAGCACTAAATCACCCTCTCGTATGGTTTTAGGCTTGACTTTCTTATTGTAAGCTTTCACAATTATCTTTTAGTACAATTGCATGTGATATAGCTTTAAGCCATTTTTCATTAATTAGTGCCAACTGCTCATATCTACTTCTAACCGATTCTACTTCAGGTATGTTTGCTTCCAATACTACCTTTAATGAAGGTATTTCAACCTTAATTGGTAGTACTACCTCCATGCCATATACTAATGAATAAGGTGTAGCCTGGGTGGATGTCCTGACCATTGTTCTATATCCCCATAATGGGAACGGTAACATATTTGCCCAATCCTTATAGGTGACAGTCATCTTTTTTGGTAAGGTGGGAAACCTTATCTTGCTAAAATACATCAGCTTGGGCAGATTCTTTTTGGTAAGGTTTGACACTGACACCAAGGTGGCTAAGGCATCTACAACCTGGTTTTATTCCCTAGGGTTGTGGTGAAAGGTGCATCGATCAAATCCTTTAGCAAAGTCTATGAGTATTCTGACATACTTGGTTAAGTTCTCATCTTTGGCTTCCCAATCACCTTTTACCTATTGGATGACTAGTATTGAGTCTCTATAGACATCAACCACTTTTGCCCTTGCTAATATAGAGATTTGAGACCAATGACGCATGCCTCATATTTTTCCATGTTATTGGTGGCTAAAAATGCTAGCTTTCTTGATAGGAACTTTTATTCACCTTTAGGACTATCGATGAATGCTTTGGCTCTTGCTCGTTTTTGGTTAACAGCCCCATTAAAAAACATTTTCCATCCTACCTAGGATATTGCCCCCAAGTGTTCATCTAGGAATTCATATTCCTCCTATTTCTCTTCGATTGGGTGCTGGGCTAGGAATTTAGCTACGGCTCAAACTTTAATGGTTTTCTTGGTAATATAGGAGATTGGAAAGTCTTTAAGAAATAATATCCAACATCCCATCTTTCTTACCAATGATGGTGCAGATTGTAGATACATGAGTGGGTCATTTTTTGCTACTGCCTCTACATTGTAAGATTGGAAGTAGTGACACAGTTTCTTTGATGTCTAGATACTCCCAAACATATCTTCTTTACTTTTGTGTGTTTCTGTTCGTATGGGAGTAGTTTCTTGCTTAGGTAATAAACCATGTTTTCAATTTTAGCTTCATCCGCTTGTGTATTTAGTGCTCTTATTAAGGATCCTTCTACTGATAAGTATAGAATTAATGGCTTACTAGGTTTTGGGGGTTTTAGAACTAGAGGGTTAATCAGGTACTTCTAGTTGAATTGGAATGCTTTCTCACAATTATTATTCCATTCCATCGGTTGTCCTTTACATAACAAGTTGAATATAGGTTCACAAACTATTGTGAGTTTAGATATGAACCTGTTGATGTACTGAATTTTGCCTAAGAACCCCTTAACTTCTTTTTCGAATTGTGGCATGGGCATATCCAAGATGGCCCTCACCTTGTCCAAGTTGACCTCAATCTCTTTCTTGGTTACTATGAACCCCAATAACTTTCCTGACATGACTCCAAAAATGCACTTCTTAGGGTTAAGCCTTATGTCGAATTGGTCTCGCATCTAAAAAAAATTTTATAATGCTTCGAAGTGTCCTTCCTTTTCATTGGACTTCATCATCATGTCATCTATATATACTTTAACTTCTTTATGCATCATGTCATGGAATAGCTTGGTGGCCATTCGATGATAGTAGCCCCTATATTTTTTAACCCAAAAGACATCACCTTGTAACAATATATACCTCACTCTATTATAAAGGCAGTCTTGCACTTGTCTATTACTTTTATGGAGATCTGATTGTATCTAAAGAATACATCAATGAATAAGTACATAGTGGCCATTGCTACACTATCCACTAACACATCTATATAGGGAAGGGGAAAATCATCTTTTGGATATGCCTTGTTTAGGTCTCGACAATCAACGCACATCCTGACCCTTTCGTCCTTTTTAGGTGCTGGTACTATATTAGCAAGCTAAGTGGGGAAGACCATTTCTTCGATGAACTTTGCCTCAAGCAACTTGACTACCTCCTTTTTTACTTTATTTACCCATTCAGGTCTCATTCTTTTAAGCTTTTGTCATATTGGGAGAGCATGGTTGTGTATTGGTATAGCATGTTCTATAATTTCTCTATCGATCTCCGGCATGTCATCATAATTCTAGGCAAAAATCCTTTCATATTTCATTAGTGATCTCTCAAATCTTTCTCTTTCTTTGATAGTATTATCATGGGCAATTAATACATTCTTTGGTTGCTCATTACTTCCAAGATTAAAAGGATTAGTCTTAATACAATTAATGTAAAAAATGCTCATGTAATGAACATATGCATACAGATTACCATCAAGAGAAAGATCACACAAATAGGCAAATTCATTGTTCATCTTATCAAAAGAAAATCATTTCTCTTGAAGAGGTCACAAAGGTACAATTCATCTATAAATAAATCGAATTTTTCTAACTTAAGCATATCCTCTAAGAGGGTAGGATAAACTTTTTCTGTAGTTGGCAACTTCAGGAACACTTCTTCTATCCACTGAACTTGAGTAAGATGTCCTATTTCTTAATCCACAACATCGATAAAACTTTCAAATCCTGGCTTGCTGAGTCCTTTTGTGATGGCAGCTTCTAGAGTCCCATTATACTTGATACCCTTCTGCTTCATAAAGTGATCTTCCAATGAGTTGCCCTATCTTGGGTTACCCTCTTTACTCAGATCGTAGCCTAACCCCCTGGTATTCTTCTAGGTATGTAGCTACAGAGGTTTAGTGATTCCTTGCAAGTTATTCCCTAAACCAACTCTTGGGAAGAAATCCATCCACTTCATCATTTTAGACATAGCCAGGTCCATGTAATCCTTATAAATTCTTGTAACATAGAATCCATTGAAAAGCTGATTGGTGATAGCTAAAGTGGAGACAACATGATCGACTGGCCTTTATGGTAATGATGTTGCCTTCATATTGGAACTTAATCATTTGATGCAGAGTTGAGGGAACACCTCCTAGCTTGTGGAACTAAGGCCTTCCTAATATGATAGAGAAGGTAATAGGTATGTCAATAATTGTGAACTCTACATCATCAATGACTAATCCCACCTATAGCTTAACTATAAAGGACCCTTTAGCTTGCCTCCTGGTGTCATCATAGCCCTTTATAGTGATGCTAAAGGGTAATAAATCTTCTTTTTTAATCCCCAAACCAGCTAGGATCTTGGCAAGGCAAACACAAAGGGAGGAACCATCATCCACCATTGCATAACCTATTTTCTTCCCACTCACTTTAGCTTTGATAAAGAGGGGTTTGTTGTGCTCCCTTCCTTTTAAAGGTAGATCTATGTTTAAAAATATGATAAGGCCTATATTGCCTATTTTCATTATATCTACAAACTCATCTGCTGTTTCAGTTGTAGAAACAGCAACCTGACCTAAGGCTTCAACCACTTTTTGCCTATGGTCTTTTGATGACATCAATAAATCCAAAATCCTGATGTTGGCTTGAGTTTTCTTAAGCTACTTTAACACCTCTTCATGCTTATCTTCTTTGGATTCAGGTTCTTTTCATGGTAGGATCCGACCATTCTTTTCTATTCTTTTCACTATTTCTCCCTCAACCCATATTGGCTCTCTCTTACCCTCTTTGAAATCCTCATTAAAGGATTTATCCCAAAAATTCATGCTCTTCTTATCCTCACAATCACTCTCACTATCCAAAAAACTAGTTATTACGATTGATTCACTCACCCTTACTCCTACTTCTATAGCTAGGTCAGACCTATAGATTTCCCTAAGCACATACTCTTCAAGTAATCTAGATTTAAAGAGGCATGTGGTGTGATGTTTTGGTAGTGGGTTTGATGAAGTTTTTGGATCAGGGATCTATTTTGAATCGATAAGATCTTAGATAGCTCTTCTAAGGAGTTTGCAGTTGTTTATAAGGTGTCCAATTCTCTGATGATAAGCACAATATTGATCATGCCTATGATTGGGGGGTAATGGACCATTGAATGGCTAGTGCGGAAGTGGTTATAGCTTCCCCTCTTTAGTGAGCTTTTTCAAACATCATGACAAGGATTTACCTAGATTTGAGTACCTACGGCCTTGAACTTCATGTACCTTAGTAGTTTTAGTGGAATTGCTAACATTTCCACTCGCAAAAGTAGGATTATTGTTTGATCTATTGTAACCCCTATTCTGATACCTGGCTTCAATGCTAATAGCAATATCTTTCAACTATTCCTAGCTAGTAATGCCTTTAACTATAAGTCTGTTGTTCATATAACTATTGGCATTCCTAATGAACATCTTAATCTGGTTGATGTCTACAGGATTATTCCTCATCTTTATAGATCTTTTCCCTCTACCTTTGGAGATAGTAAGAAAAACTCTCATTGGGCTTCTTCTTAATCAGCTCTAGATCTTTCAAAGTAATATCAATGCTGGCATTATTGTCGTATTGCTTGTTGAATGCCCTTGCCAACTCATTCCAATCCTCATCGACCCTTTCTCTTTCTCTAGATCTATGAGAGACATGCTGAATAGGCTCACAATCTATTCTTTTATTAGATAAGTGGCTCTCATGACTACTGCATACTATTTTAGGTGAGTATGAGGATAAGAAGTTCCATCAAACTTGCTTAGATCAGGCATCTTGAATTTATAATGCATAGAGTGATCGAGTCTTATAATGATGTCATCTAGGTCAATATCTCTACCCCCGTCATTAATCAGGACATAGCCTCCATCTTTTCATTTAACTTCTTTAACTGGTTATTTTTTGGTGCCTTAGGAGAGGGTGCCCTATTGTAGGCCTTTACCACTTGTGTATCTCATCATCAGATGACTGGTCATCCTTAGGCTCCCCTGCTATCTCCTTCCCTTTATTGGTTTTAAAAGTCTACCTTACCTTTTGAGGGTTCTACATATGGGACAAAGCATTGGTAACTAGTGATGTCATCCTCTTTTCCATATCAACCATTACTTCTATGAACATAGCCTTGGTTATTTACTCATCAGCAAACATGGTTCCTTAATTTAGTTGTATAGGTACTTCTATGCTAACTCTACTGAGTCCACTGAGTAGTAAATGAAGGATCAATGATGGTTGGACTAGAAAAAGGGTTAGACGTGATGCATGTACAATATAAGATACATGATATGTGAATGCATGTTTGTGATGCAGCAAAATACAAACACAAGCAATAGTCCTTCTGACCTTATTACTCCCACACAAGTGGTCTTAGTCATCTTTCCTAGGCAGGCTTACATAGGAATCAATGGGGAATGCATAGATTCAAAAATGGTATTGATTTAGCCCAATAACTTCCTATATTTAAAGCACAAGCAAAAATAATGACCTTAAGACATTTATATCTTATTTGATGTGAAATTAAGGTGGGCCTATCTCAGACAAAAAGGCATAATAGGCTTGCCCCTACTTCAAATAAGGCTAAATGTAATTAGGTCCATATATCAATTATAAATGTTGTTGCACACACTTAGGGGAAGTTGCTAAGCTTGACTACATGGGCTTATGGTTTTAGTCAAAAGGCTAATAGGCTCCCACAAGTAGAGGTCCCTCCTAATGGGTCTTTTCAATCAAGGATAATATCAATTGATTAGTTCACCTTTTCATATATCCGCAGATACGAGGCTTACGAGTGATGGATATGCTAGCAGTTCTCTATTGTTGAATGAAAAATGGAGTCATAGTTCACAACACCATCCAGGGTAAAAAGGACACAGTTTATATAAGATACAATGTATGGGATTGATAAAAATTAGAATATTTGGATGATATATTATTTAGGCACTTTCAGATTAAAATTTCTCAGTCCCTAGTGGAGTCGCCATTGTAGAGATTATGATATTTTTACTAGGGATAAAAGCAGTTAGTGGAGTCACCACCTGGCCTCTACACTAAGACCTTTAATCTTCTATACTAGAAAGGTTTGAAATTTTAGGTCTTATTTATAATATGTTGTCCATGTATATTGTAACATATATCAGTCCCTTATCATTCAAGCATACTTCATTCTTAATTTAAATTGCATCACCCTTGCATGTATGGAAGTAAATTGCAATATTTAATGAATATATTAATGTATATTATACATCTAGAAAATGGATCATTCATTATTTGTTAATTAACCTGACAGCTACCCGTAATTCCATAGGAATTGGTGGTAATTACCTAACTCCCACCTCTAGGAGATTGGTCTTTATTAAAATACAATTTTTATGTGACTTTTGATTAAAGAAATATAAATCCATTTTGTGAGAAAATGCCAATTAATTATATAGAAAGCTATTTTAATGTCAAATTAAGGTTTAATGTGTAAAATAGGTTATTTACTAACTATTAGAACCCCAAAGTAAATGATAAAGTGTAGATAGTACAAAACCAAAGAGAGATGTTTTAGTTTTAAAATGATCCCACTTCTATGTCACTTGGTCCATGCAAATGTCCAAGAGGTCGACTGTTTGTTTGTGCGGACCATCGCCAAGAAAGGATTGGGTCCGTACCATCTTTCACTTTAATAAGAGAACCTAATTAACAACTCAGAAAACACCAATGATAAAAAGGTTAGATCGAGATTACTCACATATGATGGATAGAATATGGACATATTTAAGATAAATGAATCAAAGGCTATTAATTATGTAAGAGAAGCATATGCTAAGGAATCATCGTACAACTTATAACATAAAGGTCTGTACGGACATACAACTTTTATGATGGGGAGTCTATGCAAACTATTTTCCATCTTCATGCACACAATCACATACTTTCCATATTAGCACATGGTCATATTAAGTCACATCAGTCAGGTACCATATAACATAGTACAATTGGAATGAAGAATCACATTTACCAGATGTAGGTTTGTGTAGACTAGGTTACCAAATTCTCATGAAAGAAAGAAAGCCATGCAGACTAACCTATATGCTTATGTCTAAAGGCACTAAGTCCATGTGGACCTAAGCACACATATGGTCAGATTCATGTAGTGGTGATTAACATCATGTGACATGCCAAACATTAACTATAAGGATCAATCTCACATCCTATGTATCAATACAATTAGCCTACTGATCATAAATAAGAGTGGGGATAACAAAGTATCACCTCACTTATACATCAATTTCAAAGATCATAGGGCAACAAGACATTAAGGAATCTTTTAATGGACCTCAGATATTACATAAAAAAGAAAATCTCTTTAAACACTAGCATAAAAGCCTTAGGATTCAGGTGAAGACGGTTGGAATCACTCCTAGATTAAGCCTCCCAAGTTCCTCAGTGTTTTCTATAGATGGAATGTGTCTTTTTTATTGTAATTTTTTGAACCCCTTCTCTATTGATGTAGAGAAATATTTATACTTCTTTAGGTTTTCCCTCCCCTTTATCTAAAAAGGAATCCTAATCCTTAAAAGATTCTATCTCTTGGACTGAATAGGTAGAATTGTTTCTCTAAAGCATTTTTCCCATTGGCAAGTCCTTGCCGACTAAGCTTTTTGTTATGATGATCTATGGTCCTCATAGTCTGGACTTTGGTCGATTTATGTAGTTAGTCCGTGCAAACATAGCTAGTAGGTCCATGTGGACCTACCTCTTGATAGCTTTGTGCTTTGCTTGAGAGTTTATCTCTAAATATTATCATAGGTCAAGGTGAGGTGTTTATAAGAACAATATTGATCATGCCTATGATTGGGCGATAATGGTCCATTAAATAGTTAATGTGGAAGTGACTATAACTTACCCTCTTTAGTGAGATTCTTTAAGCACCATGACAAGGACTTACCCAAATTAGAATACCTAGGACCTTAGACTCTATGTACTTCAGTTGTCCTGGTAGTGACACCAATATTACCAATTTCAAAAGTGGGGTTGTTATTTGCTCTCTTATACCCCTTGCTTTGATAACTTGCCTCTAGATCAATGGTGATGTCCTTAAGTTGTTCCCAAGTAGTAATACCCTTAACAGTGAACCCTTTATTCATGTAGCTACTGGCATTCTTGATGAACATCTTAAAAATATTGATGTCCTCTAGCTTATTTCTCATTTTTAGGATTTTCTCCCTCTACCGTTATAGATAATTAGAGAAACTTTCATTTAGTTTCTATTTTATTAGCTTTAGATCCTTTAAAGTGATCACTACACTTGTATTATTAGCATATTATTTGTTGAATGCCCTTGCCAACTCATTCCAATCTTTTTTTACCCTTTTTTCTTGTTAATGATACCAATTAAGAGCTTGGCCTATAAGAGACATGCTAAACAAGCTAACAATTTATTCTTTTATTAGATAGGTGACTCTCATAGCTACATCATATTATTTCAAATGACTATGAGGATCAAAGGTTCCATCAAATTTGCTAAGGTCAGGCATTTTGAACTTATGGGGCATGGAGCAGTCAGGCCTTAGACTGATGTCATCTAAGTTAATTTCTTTACCCCCAATCACTAATCGGGACATAGCCTCCATTTTTTTATTCAACCTTTTAGCTGGTCACTCTCTCTTACCTTAGGAGGGGGAACCCTACTGTAGGCCTTAATCACCTGTGGTACTTTATCGTTTGAAGACTGGTCATCATTTGCATCACCCGTTATCTCTTTATCCTTATGGGTACTCAAGGTTTGTCCTACCTCTTAGGGATTCTGTATGTTGGATAAGGCATTTGTAACAATTGCCATCATCCTTCTCTCTATTTTAGCCATTGCCTTCATGAATATGGCTTTGGTCATGTATTCATCAATAGACATTGTTCCTCGCTTAGGTTGTATGGGTACTTTTGTGATAACTTGGTTAAGGTGCTTGCGTACTCTTTTCCACTACATAGTGAGTGAAAGATTAAAGGTGGATATCAAAATAGAAGGTTAGATATGATGAATGTACAATATACAAAGTGCAAATGATGCATGATATGTAGCAAAAACAACCATATGTAATAACCCTTCCAACCTTATTTTACCCATAGACATGATCTTAATCATTCCTCCTAGATGCACTTGCCTAAGCATCATTAGCGAATGCATAGGTTTGAATGTGAGCTTAATTAGGCCTAATGACCTCTCGTATTTAAAGTACAAGTGAATACAGTAACCTATGACATTTATGCCCCATTTCATGTGAAATTAGGTTAGACCTATTCCAGATAAAATGCATAATAGGCTTGCCCTCACCTATCAAATAAGATTAAACAAAATAAGCCTATACAATAGTCCAATGCAATCTTAATCATTTAGGGACATGTAACCTAGGGAAAGTTGCTAAGCTTAACTACATGGGCTTATAGCTTTAGTTAAAAGGCCTCATATCTCTCACAAGTGGATGTCCCTCCTAACGAGTCTTTTCAATTAAAAATAATAGCAACCAATTAGTTCACCTTTTTATATACTTAAAGGTACAAGGCTTGTGAGTGATGGATATGCTAGCATTTCCCTATTCTTAAGTGAAAAATGGAGTCATGGTTCACAACACCATCCAGGGTAATAAGGACATAGTTTAAAAGAGTGCAATGCATGAGACTAACAAAAATTAGAATATTTTGATGACATATTATTTGGGCACTTTCAGATTAAAATTCTCAATCCCCAGTGGAGTTGACACTATAGATATTATGTATTTTTAATTAGGGATGAGAGTAGTTAGTGGAATCTCCACTTAGCCTCTACATTATGATCTCTAATCTTCTATACCAGAAAGGTTTAGAATTTTAGATCTTATTTATCCCTTATAATATGTCATCCATGTATATTGCAATGTTTATCAATCCCGTATCAAGCAAGCAAGCAAACATTATATTTAAGCATCCATGTCACCTTTGCAAATAAGAAAAATAAATTGCAGAAATTAAAAGGTACAATAGCATATTGCACATCCAAAAAGTGGGTTATTCATTTGTTGTAGTTTGGCTTGGCAATTACTTGTAATTCCATAAGAATTGGCAGTAATTGCCCAACTCCCATCTTTAGGAGATTGGCCTTTATAAAAATACATTTTTCATGTGACTTTGATTAAGAAAAATCTCAAAATAATTTTATTATAAAAACAGCCATTAATTAGGTAGAAAAATCATTTAATATGGAAGTGGAGAAATTAGCATGTAAAACAAGTTGATTAACTAACTATTACAATCTAAAGTAAACAAAAAGATATAATAAGTACAAAACCAAGAGAAATAAAATAAGGCATTAGGATAATCCTGTCTCTACATTAGGTGGACCGTGAGGACCTCATATGATTCTAGTTTTAGTTCATGTAGACTATCCTTGAAGAAAGGTTATGCCCATCTAGACTCCCAGTCTAAGGATCAAAATATATTACAACTCAAAAAATAACAAGTCAAACGATGTCAAACTAAGAGCACATGATGAAAACATATAGAAAGCAAAGATATAAACACATTTAAAGCTTGCGAATCAAGAACAGTTACTTGCATAAATGAGGTGAACCAAATAAAAATAATATAATTCATCACTCCTAAGTTCATACAGACTACGACCCTCATGACAAGGAGTCTGTGTGGACCATATGATAATTCTTGACATGCTAACATGTATTTTCATGCATGACATAATCATGTTAACTCATGTAGACAAACAAGATCACATAGCTTATTATAGGAAATTCAAAATACTAAGTCATGCTTACTATATATAAGTCTGTATAGACCAATTCATCATATTTATATAAGAAATATAAGTCCGTGTGGACCTTATCATGGTTACAATTAACAAATCTAAGTCCATGCGGACTTTATCATGCTCACAATTAAGTCTGTTTAATACAAATTGACATAACAAAATGAATATAACATGATAATGATGAATAATACACTAGAGAACCTTTTATGACAATGACCTACTCTTTATGATCTAAAGTGTGAATAACAAGGTATTTCCTCACTTACAATCAATCTTTGGAGATCATAGGCCTATGAAAGCAATATAAAAGATGAAAAGGGACCGCAGATATTACATGAATGAATAAACTCTTCAAGCAATGGCAAAAGAGTATGGAAATTTAGGAAAAAAGTACTTTTTATAAAGCTAATGAATGTATTTTCATTCTGGATTTTATTTTCAAATGCTGGAATGTGATGTATGTGCTAGGAGAATAGGTTTTTTAGCCTCCCCTTTCCTTTGGTTCAAGAGAAATATTTATCGGATTAGATTTAAGGTTTCTCCCATTTAAAAAGGGATCAGAATCCTAATGAGATTCTAAATCCTAATCCAAATAGGAAGAATTAAGGTTCTAGAAAGCTTTTTTCATCGACAAGTCCATGTAGACTTGTTCATACTAGTTCATGCGGACTAAAGTTAAGTGCGCCAATCCATGGGCTAAGTTTTGGGCCAGTTTCTATATTTGGTCTATACGGACTTTTTCTATTAGGTCCGTGCAGACCTATTTCCTGAAGGTTTGTGCCATTACTTGGGAGCCTATCTCTAGATATCATCATGGGTCAGGGGTAAGGTGTCTATATATATATATATATATA